>JAOTOM010001582.1:0-73539 GCA_034440615.1 Ashinkailepas kermadecensis | reverse complement strand
CAAGTCGCGTGCTACTACTTAAAGCCAATCTACAAGTAGGAATGATTTTCACATAAGTGAATATAACTTATGGTGCTTTAATACAGATAGTAGCTGTAATTATTGCGTGTATGGAAATAACGTTAGGAAATGGCGCGAGTTGATTCTAGGTCAAAGTGAGTCACTCCATTGAAGTAAGGCCATGATGATAGGCTGAAGTGAGTTCGAGTTAGGACGATTAAAAAAGTAACCAAATGCCCATGTAAGTAAAATAGAGCCACAAATCGTTCTGATATATGCATGGCGCTGACCATTCCACCATCATTAGGTTACGTTTGATTCAGTTTGGATGGAATTTGGTTAGGTTTGCTTAGGTTAAGTTAGATTGGTTTGGTTAGGTTAGGGTTTCCGTTAAGGTGTGGTTCCGGTTTGGTACCCGTTTCGTTTAGGATTGGTTCCGTTTGATTAGGTGTTTGGTTAGGTTAGGTTAGGTCAAGGTTAGGTTGGGTTAGGTTTGTTTAGGTTCGTTTAAGTTCTAGGTTTGGTTATATTTGGTTATGTTTGGTTCAGTTCTGGCTAGGTTGGTTAGGTCGTTTAGGTCTGGCTAGGTTTGGTTGGGTTTGTTTGGTTTTGGTTAGGCTTGGTTGGTTTGATTAGATTAGTTTAGGTTAGGCTGGGCTATGCTAGGCTAGGCCAGGTTAGGATGCTTACCCAATAGAGCAAGTATTAGCTTGGATGATTTGAACACACCAACATGGCAGTGGGGTTAGTGTGCATCTAGTAAATATATACAGCGGTTTTCAAAAAAACCTGCACCGGGCCCGGAAGTTTACGCCGGGGGGCGCTAAAAATCGCGACTGGTGTCAAAATAAGTACAACGCGCCCCTGTGAACTAACGCCAAACCCCCAAATGTCGCAGATGGGACCCAAAATTCCTGGCGTTAATCGCATAAATTCTGGTCGAGGCATCAATAATTCCCTCGGGACTCCCAAAAATTGGCGTCAATGTCCCCAAATAAGCACAGCGTAACCCAAAATCGCATCGGAAACCAACAAGAATCAAGCCAGAACAATCCGGAAATAGCGACAGAAATTCCGAAAAAAGATGTCCGAGCCAGGAAAATCGCTCCTTGGTCGCAACATGCCACCAGATGCCTTAACAAAGCGCATACGGCACCGAAAAACATTCCGGAGCTCGACAAATCGTGGCGGGACACGAAATATGCCACCGAGGGCCCGAAAATGAAGCCGTGGCTCAAACTTTACATAATTCAGAATAAGTCACCAAAAACTGTGTCGAGCCCAGAAAAATGACGTCGGATTCTCCCCGAACCATGCGACTGGGCCCGAAAAGTCGGGACGGGATCCCGAGAAATTGTACCGGGCCCCCTAATATCGTGCTGGGTCCCAGAAATATGACCGAGGAACGCCAAATAAACACCGCGGGACCCTAAGAGCACAACTGGAGGACGAAAATGCACCGGGCTCTTCAAAGCGTACCGAGTCTGGAAAAAGCGACATTGCCTTAAAACACTCTTTGCTGCCCTAAATATACAAACGGGAGCTAAAAGAATCAAGACACAACGGGGCCCTCAAAGCACCAAGCGAGGTTTGATACAGCATGGAGGCCTCAAAAACTTCAAGTGCGAGAACGGTTCTCAGAATCTCAGAATCCACCGAGAGGATTACGCGCACGTGATGCGACCTGACAAGGTCACATGAGGATATGAAGTGTGATGATATGCTATGGCCAGGGGTGTCGATTTGTATCCTTTTGTGGGGGGCCCCCGCCCCTGTTGATTGTGGGCCTCCCCAATGTTGATTTGGGCCCCCCCAATAACCTATGCTATTTTATGCTGTTAAGAAAGCTAAAGGGAAAAATGAAAAACACCATGCTAAGTAAAAAAATTGATGTTAACCAGCACATTTTGAACTGAAAAGAAACAGATTAGGATTAGATAGTGGACTGACCCTCCACCTTTTGATGAAAAATGTAAAATTGTGTGCAAAAACAAATAAAATAGCTTGAATTCCCTCCACTGTGGAAGTACAGCTTACATCATAAAATGCTGAGATTAGCGTATTAGCTGAGATTAGCTGAGATATAGCTGAGATTAGCTGAGATTAGCATAAAATGCTGATGCATTTTAAACCAGATTGTCTGAAAGAAAATCTGCTAAGCAACTAAACAACAATTGCATGGTCATACTGATAATCTCTGAGATCCGAAAATATAGTGGGCTAAATCCGATGTTTTTTTTTGGGAGGTTCTAGTGCGTTGGCACTTCGGCCCCCCCCCCCAATGTTTTTCAAAAATCGACATCCCTGGCTATGGCCCTAAAAAATCGATATGATCCTAGAAATGGAACAAAAAGACCTGGCACTAAATGAACACTTCGGGGTCTGGGAAAACGCGCCGATACCTCAAAAATAGCATCGGTGCACAAAAAGCAACAAAGCTTTTTAAAAAGAGTCCAGGTCACAAACATGTGCCGGGCCCCTAGCAAAATTGGCCGGAGCCTTAACACGCGCACTGGAGGCGGGGGGGGGGGGGGATGGGGCGAAATCCGCCCACCCCTCCGGTTTTTCGTACATAACTGCAGATTGTACCGGTCGATATACGCGATGTTCTGCGTACCTGCTTAGAAATGACCGGCGCGTCGTTTAAAGTAAGAAAATGGAAATCAACTGAAACATTTTCAAGTTAGGGGCCGTTGAAGAAAAAAAAATTCCTAGTGCCAGACCACAAAAATCGGCGCTGATGCGCTTCCCGTATATTCGCAAAAGGGAAGTGTTCTTGGCAACACTAGCGACTTGTTTGATGTATATTGATATCCTATATAGTTTCAAGGTCATGTTAGGTCACAGAGGTCAAGTCAGGTCAAGTTCATGACAGGTTAATGGAACCAAACTTGATCAACTAGAATGTTGTCATAAATGCACTACGGTTTGTCATTTGTACTGATTGTGATTGCGTTTCCATACTTTATTCATGTACTTCACTCCTTTCTTCACGAAGCCGATTGCGCCGAACTGCTCGACGGAGCAGTCGGGCGGGCGGCCCGGTTCCGGTAACTGGAACAGGTAACTGACCTGATAAAGTGCTGCTATGTAGGTGACCTGAGGTCACATGTTGTGTCTAGCATCTGCATTGCATCATTAGTAATGTCCAAAACACCATTGATGCCCATTTTGGAGCATTTAAACACAATCACAGCGATCAATAACAATGACAAGCCAAGCCACGCAAAACAAGGACATTTTTACAAATGGGAACACATTTGACCTTGAAAATATTGACCGAAGGCCATAAAATTTGGACACAATAGAGTTCACTATCGGATCCATCTACCCTGCGAATTTCGTTTCAGCAGCTTTAATATGAGCCGAGATCTTAGGGGGGAGCGGAATCCGCATCCCCCTCCCCCCTCCAGTGAGCGTAATTTTCAGAGGCCCTCCCGGGCGCATGTTAAAAAAAACCCGAAGATAAAAAAATCGGAAAGGTTAAAAAGAACACCTAACTAGAGTCTCAGTTCGGTAGCCAATCTGGAAGCGTTGATATTTAATCAGGGATGAGGTGCGTGAAAGCTAAGCGGTTATCCGGATGTCTTAGCCACCAAAAAATGTGGGAAGAAGAGAGCTAGTCATCGAATTGAATTCAGGATGGGCCCTTGCGGCTCTTAAGTCTGAACATGTTATGACTTTATGAGGTGCCGTGTATTCTCTCTGTCAGCTATTTTGCATTGATTTGTTGGTCCCCCAAAATAAGGCTTTCATTCCGTTTCAGGCGGGTGCCACATGATGCAGTTGCAGCATTTCGTTTCAAGTGGCGGATATTCTAAAGTGCACGATGTGTACTACATGAATGTTTCAGGTGACTGATCACCGCTGTGTTGGAGTTAGGCCCTAAGGACGAACACAATATCATGTACTATTATTATTGCGTTTTTTCCCATTCTGTCCGCTTGCCAATCTTGGTCTCCCACACACCGGATCAAAGCATCTTCAACCAGCGATGACCCGTTTTTCCTTTTCTCATCCTCTCCAGCAACAATCATGATAATTATTTTGCCATGGACCAGCAAGTAAGCTTCGTTCTTGCTAGCAGCCAGTGCAAAATCGTTAGGTGAACGCTGCCTGGGAAGCATCTGTGGGCGAATAATAGGTGCTAAGTATGGCTATATCTGGCAATCTAAACAAAATCAGACCCTTTCTCACCTTCACATTCTAGTAACTTGCCATGAAAATATGAAGGTGCGAAGAATGTCTAAGCGGAAGAACTCAACTCAATGAAGAACAATCTGAATTGTGCTAAAGTATCGATCGGTGAACTCACAATGACTTCTTTCCGCCATTTCGAAATTTTCGTTTACGGGATAATTTGCACAGGCGTTCTATTCTTTCTCCTCATCAACATCGGTGAACAACGGGTGACATCTTAAAGACGTTTAGTACTATATCATAGAAACTAGGGCACACAATTTAGCCGTTAGTGAGGCTGTAATGAGCTTGCACCCACCCCTACACACACGCACATAGCAGAAGTTGAAGAAATTTAATTTCAACAGTAATACTAATGCTTTCACTCGCACCAGGGAGATAAGCCTATTATTACAAAAGAATCCATCAGTCGTGAAAAGAGTTCCAAGTCCAGCGAGAAGTGTGAATTTGAAAGTACTTTTGCTGTGATAATAGTTATTTTTCAGTATCGCATGTTGTTGTAAGCCATAGGCGCGCCCAGGGGCCTGCCCCACTCCTTTAGCCAGGGGTGTCGATTTTTGAAAAACATTGGGGGGCGAAGTGCCAATGCACTAGACCCCCCCCCAAAAAAAAACAAACATCGGATTTAGCCCACTATATTTTCGGATCTCAGAAATTATCAGTATGACCATGCAATTGTTGTTTAGTTGCTTAGCAGATTTTCTTTCAGACAATCTGGTTTAAAATGCATCAGCATCGCTAATCTCAATATTTTATGATGTAAGCTGTACTTCCACAGTGGATGGAATTCCAGCTATTTTATTTGTTTTTACACACAATTTTACATTTTTCAGCAAAAGGTGGAGGGTCAGTCCACTATCTAATCCAAATCCATTTCTTTTCAGAACAAAATGTGCTGGCTAACATCAATGTTTCTACTTAGCATGGTGCTTTTCATTTTTTTCCCTTTAGCTTTCTTAACAGCATAAAATAGCATAGGTTATTGGGGGGGCCCAAATCAACATGGGGGGGGCAAGATCAACATTGGTGGGGCCATGGCCCCCACAAAAGGATACAAATCGACACCCCTGCCTTTAGCGGTCCCCATCTTAGCGGTAAAAGTTGTGTGTTCACTGTTAAAATTATCGGGTTATCTATCCAAAAGTGCTCAACCATGGTACTTTGCGAAATTCCTGGGTGCGTCACTGCTGTTGATCCTGACCCACCCACTTTTTTTTAGACGTTCCTACGCCTATGGTGACGAGGACACGAAAAGGCATCATATTGTGGCCGGATAGCATGTGAAGGTTATGCGATCATCCGCCACTGCGTGTCGCAATATTTTCCCACGCGTCGATACATTGCGGGCGAAAAACGTGCAAATGATATACGATCATCTGCCACAAGCACTGCGCCACGCAATGCTTTCCCACGCGTCGATGCGCGGGCTTCCGAGTTCTATTCAATAGTATCATCCTGCCATCTGGCGACAAATATTGTTACCTATGGTTCAGCATTCAATCTCATGATTGTAATACCTAGACCGTGCTGCTACCTATCGATAGCTATCTGAAGTGATGCTTCTAGAAAATAATGAAGTTCTTGAATCTGTGGAGGTTGCGAGCTGTGGAGGTTATGAACGCTTCGCAGTTGTGGAGGTTATGACCTGTGGAGGTTATGAACGCTGCGGACTTGTGGAGGTTGTGAGCTGTGGAGGTTACGACCGCTTGGAGTTGTGGAGGTTATGACCTGTGGAGGTTACGACCGCTTGGAGTTGTGGAGGTTATGACCTGTGGAGGTTATGAACGCTGCGGACTTGTGGATGTTGTGAGCTGTGGAGGTTATGAGCGCTTCGTAGTTGTGGAGGTTGTGAGCTGTGGAGGTTATGACCTGTGGAGGTTACGACCGCTTCGGGTATATTGAATTTGTGGAGGTTATGAACTGTGGAGGTTATGAACTGTGGAGGTTATGATACATCTCCATAAATAACAGTATCTGTCTGTTAACGGGCACTACATGAGTGATCTTGAGAATATATAATAATAACAGTTGAAAGGCATAGTTAAATAACCAAATAATAATTTTAATAAATAATAATGAGGTTATACCTACATAGTGAAGAGGAAGAGATTAAGAGGTGTCATACAAAAGTGAAGAGATTATCAGGAAACTTTACTGGGTGCATGTTAACCAACATTTGGAATACTTGAAGCATGGTTCCCAAGTTATGAAAAATATTGTTGGCTTTCACTGAGAGAACAAGAGAGCAATTGAAAATGGTTAAAGCAAACTGACATATGAGGAAAGATTGACAAAAGTGATTATGTTGTCACTTAATATAGGAGGCTTAAGGGAGATCTCATTGAGGTGTTTAAATTTGTTCATGGTCAGCATCCAGGATATCTCAGAGAAATGTTTCAATTTAACATAAATATTACAATCAGGAGCCATGAACAAAAAATTAAGGTATTATTGGAAATCAAGGTACAATTTGATTCCTGGGAATTGTTATTTTTAATATGGTGTATTTTAATGTAATAAAGATGATGTCACCACTTATTGTCTCTGCAAATTATTATTTTTTAATTGGCAAAGAAATACATGATCTAATATTTACTCTACAAATGTAGTCAGTCGTGTATAATTATCCGTACTTGGTATGTCACATATGTGATAAAGAAGAAGTTTAACACATCATGCACTCAATTGAATGCTCTTTGACATGTAAAGTCATATGTTTCTGGCTTAATTCCAGATTAATTCCAGACAAGAAATATTTGTGGCCCACACATGCCCGCAGTCGTGTGGTTCCTTGTAGTGCTGTTAACGTTAACAGCAGCACAAGCAATGTTCGCAAGATTTGATGACATTGAGGTGGAAGTTTATTTGCGATGATTCTGGTTTTCTGGTTATGTTAGGTTAGGTCAGATTATATTATGCTATAATAAATTTTATATATATGCTATGTTATCTTAGTCTAGGTTAGGTTAGGTTAGCTTATTTATTTCTTCTATGATTTATCTATGCATATGTATTTTTTGCACTTCTTGATTGATTGAGAAGTAAAGACAAACAAGACAAACCACATGCAGCTACACATATCAATGTAAGTTTAGCTTTGTGATGTGCTGGTTGCGCTCCAGCATCTCACATAATTATCAAGCTTTCTTTGGAGGACAACCACTCAAGCTTATAATTTTCCAACAACACTGTCATTCCCAACAAGGTTATTTGTTCAAATTTTTTCCAAAGTCTGCCAGTATTTTTTTAAAGGAATTCCATGGCCACAAGATTCATAATTTCCTTCTCTAAGCATCAAAGCTTTATAACCCGCAGTCCGAGCTGGTCAGCCTGACACCATCGTGGTACAAACGGACGAACCACAGCCTGGACGATCCCATTAAGGTATGTAAATGTTTGCAGCATTAACTCATAAAATACTGTTAATATCATAGCATGTTCCCTCCATATTGTGCCTATGACATCAATTGTATGGACTGCCATGGACTTAAAAGTAATCACTTGCAGAGGAAATGAATGGTCGCTTTGCCTTAACCATGTCGAAAAGCATAGTGAAAAAACAAAGAATCACATTTAATTTTGATCTCAAAATTTACCAAAATTAAAGCAAACCACAGCAGTACAAGGCTAAGACAATATTTTCTCATCAATAGGGTCATTGAACATTGGAACCTGACACCAGACTCAATTGTCAGTAGCAGTATTCTGAACATTCATAAAACAGTATTGACATGTATTATAGGTAGAGACATTGCTTTTTAGTGTTCCAGTGATAGGCAATTTGCAAATTTGGTGAGCAACCAGTTCATGGTGTCCACAAAGTACAACTGGGAAGGGACCTTGTGGTCCATGGTTGCAAGTATTGTTCCCGTCTGTCTTTGTGCTTAAAAATGAAGACATGCAAAATATGTCTGTTATGCACTCGATTACAGACCACAAATTCTTGGAAATGTTAAAATAACACAATTGGAAGTAAAACTTTTTGAATTAAACAAAATGTACAGAAGTTAGAAAGGCATGGACAACAATGAACATCCAAGGATACTGACTGATGTGCCTGTTCAGCCACTCCACAAACAGTTTCTGCAATCACTAACTGAGGGCATAGCAGTGACAGCACCACAAAATGGAAAGAATGCATTGCACCAATACTTGATGAAGATAGTCACCACCACCCACCAGGAAACAACAGACCACCAAGTTAACTCACTGCTCTGCCCTCGTCGCGACCGGTCGTGTTTTGCGCTCCCGTGACGAGGGAAAACCGTGAGTAAAAGATTGGGCACAGGTGGTTAGTGGAGGGAGGATTTGTTCTATTGTGGGCCTAGGTTAAGAAGGAGCGGTTATATTGTTTAAATTGAGTATATTAGACTTATCCTAGGTATTCTAAGCTTCTATAATTATCGATCGGCCACGTGGACCTTTGTAGACGGGTGGAGCGGCCACGTGGCTTAGGTTTCTGTTAGCATAGAGGAATAAGTTTGTGTCTGCTTGGTGTTTTAGTTGAAGATTAAAATAGTGAACTTAACTTACACTAGGTAGCTTCTAGAATTATCGATCGGCTACGTGGACGCTTTGTAGATGGGTGGCGCGGCCTCGTGGCTTAGGTTTCTGTAGTGCAGAGGAATAAGTTTGTTTTTTTTGGTGGTTAAGTTTAAAATAGAGTTGAAGACTAAAATAGTGTGCTTAAATTACACTAGGTATATCTTCTTGTCCTGGTGTTATTGTATAGGTATCTAGGTTTTTTTTTATTATATTAGTGTTTAGTTTGGTTTAGTTGGAGTTTGCAGCTGGTGGTAGGTATTTAGCAATTACTTCTGTGCATATATTTACATAATTTTATCTCATAAGTTTCTTTTTAACAAGCAGATTTTTAGCTTCTAGAATTATCGATCGGCCACGTGGACGCTTTGTAGACGGGTGGAGCGGCCACGTGGCTTAGGTTTCTGTTAGCATAAAGGAATAAGTCTGCGTCCGCTTGGTGTTTCAGTTTAAGATAGACTTTAAGATTAAAATAGTGAGCTTAAATTACACTAGGTAGCTTCTAGAATTATCGATCAGCCACGTGAACGCTTTGTAGACGGGTGGCGCGGTCTCGTGGCTTAGGTTTCTGTAGTGTAGAGGAATAAGTCAGTGTCTTTTTGGTGTTTAAGTTTAAGATAGAGCTTAGGACTAAAATAGTGAGCTTAAATTACCACTAGGTATATTTTCAATATACTGGTGTAATTGCAAAGGTATCTAGGGTTTTTTAATTTTAGTTTGGTTTAGTTCCAGTTTGTAGCTGGTGAGAGTCGGGATAACTTCTTTTTTTTAAATATATAAAAAAATGCAAGGTGACTGTGGGAAGTGTAAGTGTATGGTAGTCATTGGAGACTTGAGTAAGAAAGTAGATATGTTAGCAAGGGAGGTGGAGCGTCTGAAGTGTTTGGTGGCAGGGCCCACCATAGGAAATGTCAGCCAGGCAAGCCAGGTGCAGGAGTCTAGGAGTGATAGGGGTGGAGATAGTATGGAACATGATAGTAGAGAGTGGAAAGTAGCTAGACGCCAGAGTACGAGACTAGCTTTAAGGAAAATTGACAAAGGCATTGAAACTAATAATAGATTTGAGGTACTGCAAGAGAGAGATAGTAATGCTGCTAAGGAGGAAGGTAGGAACGACCAGGCAGCTGATGATAGAGAGGGGGAAGTTTTAGTTATAGGGGACTCAAGAGTGAGGTACATGGACCGTACTTTTTGTAGCAGGAACCACAACAAACGGACTCGTGTTTGCTACCCAGGGGCCCAGGTAAAGGATGTTGGTGATAGGATAGAAGGAGTGATGAAGGGTAGTGGAGAGAGCACAACAGTAATTGTGCAGGTTGGTGTAAATGATGTAGGAAAAGCAAAAACAGAGGAAACAATACAAGAGTATAGGGCTTTGATAGGTAGGTTAGCTGTGAGTAGGAAACGAGGAATGGTAACATCCATCCTCCCTATTGTTAACGCAAGCATAGAGTGGTACTCGAGGGCCATTGGGCTGAATACCAGGGTGGCCAAGATTTGTAAGGAACTTGGGGTGGGGTTCTTGGATTTGTGGGGGGATTTCTGGGGGAGGACTGAAATGTTTGCATTAGATGGGTTACATTTGAGCAAGAGAGGAGTTGAATTGCTCAGCAATAGGTATGAGGAGGCTCTCATTAGGAAACAGGGAAACTAGGCAGGTCATGGGGGGATGTAGCTGATAGAGAGAGAAGTCTTGCAAACACCTCACAGTCAGCAAATAGGGGTAGCAGTAGATCAAGGGGGCAGAGTGGTAGCTCATCCAGAGATGATAGAGCTACTCCACATGAAAAAGCCAAAGAGGGTTATGGAACTTTTGTTAAGTGTATGATGCTTAATGCTCAGAGCATTCGATCCAAATTTGATGAGTTCAAGTGTTATGTTGCTGAGGAGAAACCAGATTTTGTTTGCATTACTGAGGCATGGGTGAGTGAGGGATATTTTGGGGATAACTTGCAGGACTATGAGATCCAGGGATACAATATGTTTTCATGCAATAGGGGTCCAGCAGTGAAAGGGGGTGGTGTAATGCTCTATGTGAATAGCTTATACAGTTCTCAGAAAGTAGCAGATGGGGTAAAAAATGTGTCTGTGGAGTCCATTTGGCTTGATGTTGCTGTGGGAAGAGGCAACAGCAATAAACTGAGGATTGGAGCTTTGTATCGATCAGGAACCTTGCCACATTATCAGCAACTGGAGCTCCATAAGGTGATTTGTGAGGAAATCAGTAGAAACTTTCAGAGGAAATGCCTTATTCTTGGTGACTTTAATCTAAAAGGATATGAAAATGTTGGTGTTGGCTCCCCATCATGTAAACTGTTTAGGAAATGCCTTGAAGAGGACTTGTTCTTACACCAGTCTGTAATGGAACCAACCAGGCATGGCTCATTCTTGGACCTTGTCTTCTCAGATTTAAGTGATTTAGTTCAAGACTTGACTGTAGGAGAAACTCTTGGAAGAAGTGACCATAACATAGTGAGATTTAAGGTACAAATAGCAGGGACAATCAAGGATAACTTGGCAAAGATTCCAAATTTTAACAGGGCAGACTTTGACTCCATGAGAGAGGCTTTAAGTGCCATAAAATGGGAAGAATAATTTTTTGATTTAAATGCCTGTGAAATGTGGGAAAAGTTCAAATCTTACTTGAGGGAAATTCAGATTAGACATGTCCCCCAAAAGCAAAGGCGCAAAAGAAGGGTAGGAAAGCCAGCATGGCTTACACCAGATTTGAGGAGATCAATTAAGGCTAAGAAAGATGCATTTAGAGTATTTAAGGAAGCTTCAAATATCGTAAATCTAAGGTCGTATCAAAAAGCTAGAGATGCTGTGAAGCAGAAAACCAGAGCAGCAAGGCGGGCAAAAGAATTGGATTTGGCTAGGAACTGTAATGGGGACAGTAAAAAGTTCTTTAGTTTCTACGAGCTAAGTAAAGTTTCAAGCACAATTGGTCCACTGGAAGTAAATGGGACTATATTGAGTGAGGATGGTGAGATGGTTGAGGAGCTGAGCAAGCAGTTTAAATCAGTGTTTACAGTGGAGGATGTGACAAATTTGCCAACCGTGAACCAAAGTTCAGTGACAGGTGATCAGATACACAATGTTGATTTCATTGATAGTGATGTTGTTTTCAATTATATCAGAAAAATAAAGCCAAACAAGGCAGCAGGACCTGATGGAATTGATGCTAGGGTATTGCGGGAAGCTGAAAAGGAACTGGCAATTCCACTTAGTATAATATTTTGTAGATCAGTTTCACAAAATGAAATTCCAACAGATTGGAAAAGGGCAAATGTAGTTCCTATTTTCAAGAAAGGAGAAAGAGGGAAAGTTAAAAATTATAGGCCAGTAAGCCTCACATCCCTAGTCTGCAAGGTACTCGAATCAATTATCAAAGATAGAATAGTTAGTTTTCTGGAAGGAAACAGATTGATTCAAGATACTCAATATGGGTTTAGAAAAGGGAGATCGTGTCTCGCAAATCTCTTGGACTTTTTAAATTTTGCTACAGAACAATTTGATCAGGGAAATGAGGTTGATGTAGCATATCTTGACTTTAGTAAGGCCTTTGACAAGGTACCCCATAAACGGTTAATGATGCAGCTTCAGGTCTATGGCATTGCAGGTAGCATCCTAAAATGGATTGAGTTGTGGCTTTCAGATAGACAGCAGAGAGTGATGCTTAATGGTACAAAGTCATCATGGCAAAATGTTCTTAGTGGAGTCCCTCAGGGGTCGGTACTGGGGCCACTGTTGTTCATTATATTTGTGAATAGCATTGAATGTGGCCTGAGCGGTAAGGTTTTGAAATTTGCGGATGATTTGAAGATCTTTAGGGCAATAACAGGGCACAATGAGCGGGTTTTGCTGCAGAACGACTTAGACGAGCTTGTGAAGTGGTTCGATAAATGGCAAATGAAGTTTAATTTTGATAAGTGCAAAGTCATGCATGTAGGTAGGCAGCATATGAAGGCGCCATACTTGATGGATGGCCAAGTACTATCTGTGACTCAGCAGGAGAAGGACTCGAAGGACTTGATGAGGGGAGGGTTCTGTGGAAGTGTGGATGATCTAAGGTGGTAGGTGTGTGCGAAAATGTTGGTGATTGTTTGTGGGTCTGTGATGGTGTTGTTGTTCTGTCTGAGTATGATGGCTTTTATTGGTGGTCGCTGTCGGGTTTGGAATGTTTTCAGGAGTGACCAGATTTCGCCGAGAGGGGTGAATCTGTTGAATTGAGTAGAGAAGTTAATCCAGGATTTCCTTTTTTCGTTTTTTATGGTTCGCTTGCAGAGTGCCTTGAGTTGTTTGTATCTGGTGAGTGTGTCCGGTGTGCGGTGTCTTTCAAATCTGTGTCGTGCATGGTTCCTCGCGCGGATTGCCCCGTGACATTCGTCGTTCCACCAGGGGGCCGCGCGAGGCTTGTGTTGTTGGCGTGGTTTTGTCTGTGGTATGTGTTGGTGTGCTGTAGTTAGGAGAATGTCGGAAAATTGTTCTGGTGAGAGTTGTGGGTTGTGGGCTGTTTGTGCGGCTAGGGACTCTGAGAAGTGTTTCCAGGATGCTTGTTTGAGATTCCACCGGCCAGGGGGTAATTGGGTGGGCCGGTGGTCGGGAGTTGGTGGAAGGTAATGGTTATGGGTGCGTGGTCACTAAAGTGTGGGTCGGGATCGGCGGCCCAGGTTAAGGAAAGAGATATGCGCGAGGATGCAAGGGTTACGTCTGGGGTCGTGGGAGGGGTAGCGGTGGAAATAGGTACAAGGTAGGTTGGTGACCCAGTATTAAGTACAGTGAGGTTGTGTGCGCCACAGTCACGTCAAGAGAAGCAAGAAGCAAGAAGAGATCCAGGAAGGTCCAAGGTTTGAGGCGAAGACAAACCTGTAGCAGCAGAAGCAGCCAAGACACGAAGAGATCCAGGGACTCTAGAGGAGCACTCCTGCGAATCTAGAAGGAAAACCTCCCTCACCATATCCCCAACTACTCTCTGTCTCCCATCTAACCTTTACCCCCCCCCGGAGGAAACCTAACGGTGACGAGCCCACTGTCTTGGGCCATTGCGGCCGGGGCAGGGACCGAGCGAAAGCTCGGTCCAGGGTGCAAGAATCCGGGTAATTTTTCAGTCAGGAGGCACACTTGCGGGGGGTGGGACCAAGCCCTTACACACCATGGCGTCTGCCGCCAGCACCACACAAGGCACCTACCTAGTAGGTATGTACACAGAAACAGGACACAACATCACGCAGGAGTCTCCTTTCACTATCGAGAGGACACTCAGCTATCTTCTTAATTCAACACACTTCAAGGTCCACAAGCATACCACACACATCCTAGTCGAAACACAGAGCAGCGCGGACACACAAACCCTACTGACCACAGCCACCTTTAACAACCAGCGCTGCTCCTTCACGTTACACCACGCCTTGAACACCAGCCGCGGGTACATTCGCGCCCCAGAGCTGGATAACTTGCCCCTTGACAGCATCGCCGCACTATTCGCCGCCTCAGCCCTCCTGAACGACACAACCACAATCAGCCAACTTAAACGGGAGGCACGCTCGACTCACAAAATTATACTACTGACCTTCGACTCACCACACATACCATCACACGTACACATACGCAACAAAACCTACGAGGTCCGCCTCTACGTGCCTCTACCACTACGGTGCCGGTTCTGTCTGAGTGAGTGAGTGAGTGAATTTTGCCAGCCTGCCACCGTGTGGTGATGTCGGCTGTTTCCGGTAGTGTGTAGATGAATGTGGTGGTGGGTTATGATTTGTGGAACGACGTGGTCGGGGGGTAGAAGGAATAGGATAGGTAAGGTTGACTTGAAGTATGGTGCCGAAGTTAGGTAGTTGAAGATGACAGAGTAGAGCTGGGTAGAGGTGTGATGGGCTGTCCTGAAGTTGAGGCTGTAGGTTGTTCAGATGCTGAAGAAGGCGCAGTAGTGAAGAATGACGAGAAGAGAAGCAGTCCGGACGGTGCTGCTTGGGGTATGGTGTGCAGAGGGGGTGGTTGGGGTTGGGTCATCGCCTTTTTGATTAAACATTGCAAGAAAACATATAGGCACTTTGGGGTTCGTGGATTTTTTTTCCTTCAGATGTGTATGTATGCGTACACATATTGAATTTTTCTTTTTCTTTTCTTCTTTTTCTTTTTCCATGTCTCTTTATTCCTTTCTTCCCCTTCACAGTTGTTCCAATATGCGTGTTGTTGAAAGGAAGTGGAAGATATGCTCGTGTAATTGTGGGTGTTCATCGTTGAGAAACGTGGTGAGGTTTAGTGGGAGCTGGTTTGTGGTGCAGTAGTTTGTGATGTGTTGTCTTTGGTTTTTGTACTTGGTGCAGTATATGAGAATGTGTTTGATTGTAAGTGTTCGGTGACATGTTGTGCATTGAGGTCGTGGTTGGTTTGGAATGAGGTAGGAGTGTGTGAGTGCTGTGTGTCCGATGCGAAGTCTTGTCAGTATCCTTTCTTTGAGTCTGGTGTTCTGATTGATGGTGTGCCAGTGTTCGCATTTTGGATGTATATCGTGGAGTTGTGTTCCTGTTCTGTCCCATGTTTCTTGAATGTGTTTGTTGATTGCCTGGTGTATTGTGGGGTAGTAGTCGGATTGTGAGAGTGGGCAGTTTGTGGTTTGTTGTAGTGTTGTGGCTACGTTTGCTTCGGTGTCTGCATGTTCGTTGCCTTGTATTTTTGTGTGGCTTGGTATCCAAAGGAGAAGTGGTTGTTGTCGAATGTTTAGTTTGTTATGTATGTGCAGTATTTTGGGGATGAGGGGGTGTTTAGAAACGGTGTAGGGTGTTATGCTTTGTATTGCTGACTTTGCGTCGGTGGCTATGATGTTGTATTCTATGTTTGTGTTGTAGATGGTACAATAGGCCGAATATATTGCATATATTTCTGATGTGTAGGTGGATGCTGTGTCCGGCAGACGGGCCCGTAAGATGGCCCGGGGCGGTGCCTGTCTGGTATACAGCACCGCCGCGGAGTCCGTCTGGTGTGTGTGTGATTTGGAGCCGTCGGTGTAGATGATGTTGTAATTTGCGTATTGTGATATGAATTGGAGGAAGAGTTGTATTTCTGCATCTGTGTATCGTACTTTTTGGTTTGTCTATTAGGAAGTGTGTTGTGGGGGTTTGGTGTTTGCACCACGCTTTAGGTGGTGGGAGTGGTTTTGAGGTGGGTGGTGCGAGGTGTAAGTTTCTTGCATGTTGTTGAATGCGGCATCCTATTGTAGTTTTGAATGGTACTTTTTCATGAGTTGGTGTCTGCGTTTGGAGCGGAGTTTTAGTGCCTTAGTGCATGGGTGTTGTCTAATGAGTTGTGTTTTGTAGTGGTATCTGAGTAGTGCTTCTGTGCGTCTGTGTTTTAGTTCTGGTATGTGGTTGTATATATGAAGAGCGAGGGAAGGTGAGGTTGTGTATGCTCCTGTGGCTATCTTTAGGCATTGGTATTGAAGAGAGTCTAGGAATTTGAGGTTTGATCTAGCTGCGTTTTCGAAAAATGTTGATCCGTATTCCATGATTGGTCGAATGATGGATTTGTATAAGGTCAGTAGAGAATTTCGGTCTGAACCCCAATCTGTGCCGGATAGTGCTCGTAAGACGTTTATTCTTTTGGATGCGCGTTTTTGGATGTTTAGGATGTGTGGTTTGAAGGTGAGTCGTGGATCTAAAGTGATGCCTAGGAATTTTGCTGTGGTAACAAATGGTATGGGAGTGTTGTCGATTTTCAGTGGCTGTAAATATGTGTGTCACTTATAGCCAAAGATCATGCATTTGGATTTGTGTGGTGCAATGTGTAGGTTTAGTAATGTTAGCTTGTCGTGGAGATCTGTTAGTGCGTTTTGTAGCATTGTTACTGAGTGGGCCGGTGATTCTTGTGATGTCCAGAGTACGATGTCATCTGCATAGAGTGCAATTTTGACTGGGAGGTTGGCGGGGATGACTGAGTTCAGGCCGAGAATAAAGAGGAGGGGGCTGAGAACTGAGCCTTGCATCAAACCGGTTGTGGGGAATTTAGTGTCTGAGGTGTGGGAACCAATTTTGACTTGAAATGATCGTTTGAGTAGGTAGAAGTGTAGGTAGTGTAGTAGTCGGCCCTGTATGTCTATGTTGTATAGGTGTTGTAGTAGAGCTGTTATGTTGATGGTGTCGTATGCTTGTTTTAGGTCCAGGAAGACGGCGACGGTGGGAAGCTTCTTTGCCGCCGCTTCCTGAATGTGTGTGATGAGGTAGGTAAGGTTATCTATACATGATCTGTTGGGAAGGAAGCCTGATTGAGTGGGAGCAATTAGTTTTTATGTCTGTATGATGTAGAGGAGTCGTTTTTTTGACAAGTCGTTCGAAAAGTTTGTGGAAGCAGCTGGTGAGTGCGATAGGGCGGTAGGAGTCGCATAGAGTTGAGTCAGTGTTTGGTTTAGGGATAGGTATAAGTAGGGCGTGTAGCCATGATTGTGGATATGTGTCTGTTGTCCATGCAGTGTTGTATGTTTCGAGGAGTACCTGTACTGCTTGTGTTGGGAGGTGTTTGAAGAAAGAGTAGTGTATATTGTCTGAGCCTACGCTTGTGTTTCCTGTCTCTGCAATTGCAAGTTCTAATTCGGTGAGTGTAAACCTAGTGTTGTAAAGGTGTTGACGTGTGTGTCTGATGGGAGGGGTAGGGTTCTGTGGAAGTATGGATGATCTAAGGTGGTAGGTGTGTGCGAAAATGTTGGTGATTGTTTGTGGGTATGTGATGGTGTTGTTGTTCTGTCTAAGTATGATGGCTTTTATTGGTGGTCGCTGTCGGGTTTGGAATGTTTTCAGGAGTGACCAGATTTCGCCGAGAGGGGTGAATCTGTTGAATTGAGTAGAGAAGTTCATCCAGGATTTCCTTTTTTCGTTTTGTATGGTTCGCTTGCAGAGTGCCTTGAGTTGTTTGTATCTGATGAGTGTGTCCGGTGTGCGGTGTCTTTCGAATCTGTGTCGTGCATGGTTCCTCGCGCGGACTGCCCCGTGACATTCGTCGTTCCACCAGGGAGCCGCGCGAGGCTTGTGTTGGTGGCGTGGTTTTGTCTGTGGTATGTGTTGGTGTGCTGTAGTTAGGAGAATGTCGGAGAATTGTTATGGTGAGAGTTGTAGGCTGTGGGCTGTTTGTGCGGCTAGGGACTCTGAGAAGGGTGTCCAGGATGCTTTTTTAAGATTCCATCGGCCAGGGGGGGTGATTGGTTGGACCGGTGGTCGGGAGTTGGTGGAAGGTAATGATTATGGGTGCATGGTCGCTAAAGTGTGGGTCTGGATCGGCGGCCCAGGTTAAGGAGAGAGATATGCGCGAGGATGCAAGGGTAACGTCTGGGGTCGTGGGAAGGGTAGCGGTGGAAATAGGTACAAGGTATGTTGGTGACCCAGTGTTAAGTACTGTGAGGCTGTGTTGGCTGGCTAGTGTGATGAGTGTGAGTGCTCTGTGATCAGGTTGTGTTGTGCGGGTGTCCCATAGTGGGTGGTGAGAGTTGAAATATCCGGTGAGTATGACCGGGGTGTGGATTTGGTCAAGTGCTTTATTTAATTCCGAAAGGGTGTCTGCGTGTCGCCGGGGGGGGGTCGTATATGTTAACGAGTGTGTAGGCGTTGTTATGTATGTGTATGTCAGTGAGTAGTATGTCTGCTGTGGTGGTGAAGTGTATCAGGCGATGAGGTGTGGTGTTCCTAACGTACGTGCAAACACCGCCTGACCTGTGTGTGTGGTGTGAGTCTCGCCTGTGTAGTGTGTATTGCGAAATGTTGAATTGGTAAGGATCGTTGGGTTGGAAGTGTGTTTCTTGAATGCATAGTGCTGTGTGGGTTGTTTGCAATGCGTAATGTTTGAATTCATGCCAGTGTCTAATCAGTCCGTGTGTGTTCCATTGGTGTATGGTGTTCATTGTTGGTGGGTGTTGGCTCGTGTGAGTGGTTTCTTAAGTGAGTGCTGTCTTTTGCTACTTTTAGCTGGTCTTTTGGCCTGTCTGTAGGAGGGTGTAGTCGGGTGTAGGGGTGTTGTCAGTTCTGAGTCGGTGCAGTAGTGCTCTGTGTCCGAGGGGTCGTCTGTTCCTGTCGTGCCCTGGTCTATAGTGTGAAGTGGGTGCGGTGCCGAAGCGTCGGATGCAGGCGATGTTTGTGGTGATGGTGATGATGGTGGGTAACTCAGTGGTGGTGGTGGGTATGAGGGTGGAGTGGTTGTCGGGTGGCGTGCTGGTGGTGGCGGTGGTGGTTGTTGAGTTGCGCGTGGGCCTGTGGTGGTTGTCGGTGTTGGTGTTGTCATGCATGCGGCTGGTGTTGAGGTGTGTTGTGGCTTGTTTTGCTCTGTTGTCTGTGTGCCGGCGTTCCTGGTTGGTGTGTTTTGCTGTGGGCAGTGTCGGGTACTCCTGGTGAGTTGTTGGCGGTGGTGTGTGGTGGGGTGTGCCGGGCTCTGGGCGGCGGCGAGCAGGCCACGCGCGCTGCGGGTCGACCAGCCATGCTGTGGCCCGGGGCAGGGACCAGCCCTCAAGATGTACCAGGCGCAGGACCTCCCGCTCCATGGTCCAAGTGGGGCAGTCCCTGCTCCAAGCCGCATGCGCATCCCCGCAAGCGGCGCAGCACAGCTCGCCGCTGTTGCAGGTGTCGGTGTCGTGGGGCCCGGCACAGCGCCCGCAGGTGGTGTCTGTGGAGCGACACCCCCCCCCCCCCGTGTGTGCCCGTAGCGCTGACATTTCTGGCAGCGCCTAGGGAGGGGTGCGCGAGGTTGAACAGTGTACCGCATGTTACCGGCCTTCAGGTAGGCCGGGGGTGTGCGTGTGTTAAATGTGATGATGAGGATGTGGTTGGGGCGTCCTGACCTCGAGGGTGGCCTATAGGCGGCGGAGACTCCCTGGTCCCCAAGTTTGAGGGCCAGGTCGTCCGTCGACACGCAGGCCAGCTCCGGGGCCAGGATGGTTCCCTGAGAGGTGTTGAGGTGGGTGGCCGGTGTGATGGTGATGGGTGTGTGGTGGATGGTCTTGATGGTCGGCAAGATCCGACCATCGATGTTGTCGTTCGCCTTAATCAGGAGCGCCCCGGAGCGTATTTGGCGGGCGTGGAGGGGCGCCCCTGTGAGTTGAGTGATGGACTCCTCCACCAGCCAGGGGTCGAGGGAGCCCATGGGCTTCCCGTCCCCCCGGCGGCAGAGGTAGAACTCTCCGGTGGGTGACTCCGGTGCGTTCATGGTGTGTGGTGTGAGTGGGGTATGTGTTGTGTTGTTCGTGGCGTTGAGAAAGGGTGAGTAAGTGGCAGGTGTGTGTGACAACGGTACAATACAATACACAGGCGGAGGGGGCAGAAGGGCGTGAAGAGAGCCCGACAGGTGTAAAAGTAGGGCAGGACAGTTCAAGAGAACACAAAGAAAATGGAAGCTGTGCTTGAAGGGAGCACGGTTAGGAAAGAGCAGAAAAAGATCGTGCAGAGGGCACTAGAGCGAAAAAGGGGGTGGGCTGGGGGGCGACCGGGAGGGAGTGGCAGCACCGCCGGACTGACCGTACTGTAGAAGAAGGCGTCAGGAACGAAGAGGCAGAGAAGAGAGTCCTGGAGGGGCAGGTGTAGATGAAGAAGAAGTCCGGGTCGAAGATGTGGAAGACCGAAGAAGTCTAGAAGATCTAGGAGAGAAGATGTAGTCGCTGAAGTGGTGATGAGGTAGAGGGCAGCGGGAGGCGAAAGCCTTCCCTCCACTGCCTCCACCAGGGCCTCGGCCCCTACCACACCCATCCGGACGGCCCAAACCAAGGCCTAGAACCAAGGCAACCACAACACCCACCCAGACAACCCTCAAGTCCACGGCCACCACCTCCTGCCAAACCGAACCTCCCACCACCTCCTGCACACCCACCCAAACCCACTCCAAATCCTCGTCTGAGGCCAGCACTCAGACTGAACCTACCACTCCTTCAAAGCCCGTCGAACCCACCACTCCAGACCAACGAATCCCACCCGAACCCACCGCGCCTCCCAAGCGCAAATCACGCCACCACTCTACCCAATCACCTCCCAGAACCCGTGCGACCAGGTCCTGGCTACCACTCCTGCCTGGATCACCTCCAAACCCTCTCTCCGTTCACCGGTTCAACCTTTCCCCCCAACTCGACACCGACACCACCCTAGTATAGGCACACCAACAGTCACTAAGCGCGTTTGACAATGGGACTTTTCTGCAGTGGAACACCGGAGACCTTCCAGGCAAGTTCATAGAATTCAAATCTGAATTTTTGCAACAAAAACCATTACTAGCTGCGCTCCAAGAAACTCACTTTCGAGATTCTGACTCCACTTGGAACAAAATACCAGATTACACTTAGCACGTCGACAACGTAAACGGCCCAAATAGAAAATGGGGCGCAGCCATACTCATTTCAAACAGCATACCTCACCGTCGAGTAACGTCAAATACTCCCCTGAATTGCGTAGCAGTCAGCCTCATAATTGCCCATTGCCAAACCACAGTCATTTCACTATACATCTCGCCGTCCGCTAAAACCCCCACACCACAGGAGCTGAGCGACTTGGTGCTTCAGGCCCCTCCGCCAGTTCTCCTTATGGGAGACTTTAATGCTAAACACCCCTCCTGGGGAAGCGACCATACTGACACTAGAGGACGCGAAATTGAACAGTTTATTTCGGACCACAACCTAGTACTTCTTAACACCGGGGCCGCCACCCGCTACAACCCGACCTTAGGAGGATCGGACAGTTGCATTCACTTAACGTGCTGCTCCCAACGACTTAGCTCACTTTTGACTGGTCAGTTTCAGACGTTCCCGGGCTGAGCGACGACTACCCAATCTCAATTAGGCTCAGCACGGACGCTATCCACCACACGAAGCTATTTAGACAATCTTGGAACTTGAAAAGAGCGGATTGGGCTAAATTCGAGGAACAGGTGGACCTCAACATAACAAATCCGGAGACCAGTAAGATCGAGACAATCCTAAGGGCCATCAGCTCAGCAGCACGAGACTCAGTCCCAAAAAGTAACAAACCTAGGAAAAAGGCATCTACGCCATGGTGGACTCCGGACTGCCCCCCCCCCCCCCCCAAAAAATTAAAAAAAAGGTTGGGGGGTGCCCCCCCCCTCACCATACAGACAATCTCAAAAACAATGCCGGTACACAATTCGAGCAGCACAGTTAGTCTTTCTCTCAATTCAATAGGTTCACCACAACCGGAAGAATCTGGGACCTGATGAAGCGTTTCAACCTGAAACGCCCACCACCAGGCCCATTCCCCCAGCTGACGGTGAAAGGACAGCACATCACTGACCCACAACAAGTCGTAGACCACTTTAAACTACACTACGCCAGTGTATCTGGCGACAGCAACTACGACACCACTATAGTAAGCGCTCTAGACGCCCTTGCCTCCAAAGCAAATTTCAGCTCTAGCAATAGAGAGATCTACAATCAGTCGTTTACTATGCACGAATTACACCTTGCCTCAGCAAGTGTGGAAACACGTCGGTTGGGCCGGACGACATCGATTACCAGTTTCTTAAACGACTTAGCAAAAACTCTCTAACGTACCTACTAGCGGCCATAAATGAACTGTACGAAAGCGACACGTTTCCCGCATCCTGGCGAGAGAGCGTAGTCATTCCATTGCCAAAGCCGCACAAAGATCACTCCACCCCAGAAGGTTATAGACCCATCTCACTCACTAGCTGTGCTAGCAAGTTAGTCGAACGCATGGTCAACACACGATTGAGGCGATTTCTGAAACACAACGACCTGCTCGACGAATTTCAGTGCGGCTTCCAGCGTCAAAAATCAACCACAGACAATCTCATTAGATTAGTGCATAACGTAAAAAGTGGTCTACGCATCAAACGCACAACAGTAGCTGCCTACTTGGACATCACTGTCGCATTTGACCGAGTACACAAATCCGCACTGGCACACAAACTCCACAAGATAGGCCTACGCGGACACATGGCACACTTTATTCTCAACTTCCTTAGAGACATGACCCTTAAGGTCCGATGCGGTAGTGTCACATCAAACACCACAACACAGGAGCAAGGCCTGGCTCAGGGGCGCGTGCTCTCACCGAGCCTCTTCATCATCATGATCAACGACATACTTGCTGACCACACTGACACTTCACTTCAGTACTCACTTTTCGCGGACGACATAGCCATTTGGACAACATCACAATGCTTCCTTAAAGCGGAAAAAAAAAACATTCAAGCAGGACTAGACCACATTGCAAAGTGGTGCAAAACTTGGGGCTTAACCCTGTCCGCAGAAAAATCGGCCACCGTCACATATAGTCGTCTCCGCCCAACACCCAAAACTCTACTTAAAATCGATGGCAAGGCCATCGAACAGGTGAAATGCTTCAAGTTCTTAGGAGTACATTTAGACGAAAAACTCAGTTTCAACACCCACATCACCACCATCTCAAAGCGATGTGCGAAGCGCGTCAATATACTCCGAGCACTTGCAGGCACGGACTGGGGCGGAGACAGGAAAACACTACTACGACTGTACACATCAATCATACGACCCATCCTAGAATGCAACAGCATCATTTTTGCCACCATTTCAGAAAGCCAGAGCCGAAAATTAGAAATCATCCAAAACAGCTGCATCAGAGCAGCCACAGGTGCCCTCAGCACCACACCGATAGCCAGTCTACTAGTGGACTCAAACACGCCCCCACTCCACGACCGGAGGACACAACAGCTGTGCCGCTACCACATCAAAGTCAAGTCCATCAAAAATCATCCAGCACAGCGCTGCTTTACGCCTGATAGATACGACAAGAGCCGATTTGTGGGCAAGCTTCCACCATATAGCATTCAAATTTCCACGGCTCTCTCAGATCTAAACTTCGCAATGCCATCCACTGCAACTCGACCGCCCACTAGGCCATTTTGGACTTTCAGTCAACCAAAGGTCGAGTACTTGATCTCGGAAAAGAAATCCACTATCACATCGGCGGAAATTCTTGGCCTCTTCCACAAGTTCGCCGATGACAACAAACACAAATCACTGGTATTCACGAATGGGTCGAAACACGAGGCAAGGCTAGGCATCGGCATCACTGGACCAGGTCTCAGACTTTCAAAGCGTCTACCGGATAACTTCTCCATCTACTCCGCCGAAGCAGTGGCCATTTTGGCCGCCATCACCATTCTCATGAGACGTAAAGCTAGAAACGTAGTAATTTGCTCAGACTCCAAATCTGTCCTCCAGTCAATTACCAACACCCACGACTCTCCACATCACTTCATTGATAGAATCCAACAATTCGTGGCCCATAACGTAAAGTTAAACTTTTCCTTCCTCTGGATTCCGGGCCACGCCAACATCCCAGGTAACGAAGAAGCAGATCGGCTCGCAAAGCAAGCCTTAGCATTGAACACTTACCCTGGCATGGAATATTCGGTAGACGACTGCAAAGCACTCCTACAACGCCAATTCGCCAACATCAACAGAACAAATGGACACAACACAACTCAACACAACACAAATCCAACCACACCCACGCCATCAAACCAACAATAGGTACATGGAACTCATCAAATCAATCTCACCGACAAAAAGAGGTCATCCACACTAGACTTAGAACCGGTTGCACAAAACAAACAGCCTCAATTAGAGGGTGACTAATACACAACACCGCACTGCGGCACCTGCAACACCACGTTAAGCATAAGCCACATCCTGCTAGAATGTAGTAGCTTTGGCTCCCAAAGACAACCACTTGGGGCATTCTGCCAAAAAGAGGGCATCACCCTATCGCTTCCATCGCTTATCGGTGACAAGCACCCAGAACTCCTTCAATTGCTATTTGAATATCTGCATGCCACACAACTAGCAGGGGCATTGTAGGCACCACACCACCAACACTCACATCAACTCGCAATGCATGACCGCGAAACACTCGAAGGAAACACGTAAATAGTCATTCCCGCATGGCGTCGGACGTACATGAGCCGATTTGCTTCTCAATTAGAAATAAATGGCTACCTAGCGGTGCCGTCGGAAGTAGATGAACCGACTTGCTTTAGGAAAACAAAAGCGAAAAATAAAAATACAATTAGCATAACGTAAAACGACTACCCAGAGGAGCCATCGGACGTAGATGAGCCGATTTGCCTAGCAACTCATAACGTAAACGGCTACCCAGAGGTACAGCGGACATAGAAGAGCCGGATTGCAAAACACCGTACTAACCCAACTGACAACCCTGCATGGCATGCTTAGACTAACCCGCTACTAACAACTAAACCGCGGCAGCCGGCGTGATAGGCGGTGTGAACAATTACCTCCTTGTTCGCACGGTAAAGACCCCTCGGTGCTCTTCGATAAGAGTAGGCTAAAGCAGGCACCCTGGCAAAATCAACTTCTCGTCACTCTCACAACACCCCCAACCCCACCCAAAACTACAAATTATTTTGTGGAGGAGTAAAGTAAAACGAAACCATTTAGACATCAGGGAACTGTCCCCAACCCAGACCATCGCCTTCAGCACCTAAAATATCACGCAAACTAACGTAAAATTCCTTAACGTAAATGTCCACTTGCCCAATCACACACGCTCGCTTTATAGACAGACATGTAACGTACTCGCTTTAAAGGCGGCTTAAATGACCTTCATGGTCCGGCACGCCTAAAAAAATAACTCTCCCCCCCACGATCCAGGAAGGTCCACACACAACCACACGCTTCCACCATATAGCATTCAAATTTCCACGGCTCTCTCAGATCTAAACTTCGCAATGCCATCCACTGCAACTCGACCGCCCACTAGGCCATTTTGGACTTTCAGTCAACCAAAGGTCCAGTACTTGATCTTGGAAAAGAAATCCACTATCACATCGGCCGAAATTCTTGGCCTCTTCCACAAGTTCGCCGATGACAACAAACAAAAATCACTGGTATTCACGGATGGGCCGAAACACGAGGCAAATATAGGCATCGGCATCACTGGTCTCAGACTTTCAAAGCGTCTACCAGATAACTTCTCCATCTACTCCGCTGAAGCAATGGCCATTTTGGCCGCTATCACCATTCTCATGAGACGTAAAGCTAGAAACGTCGTAATTTGCTCAGACTCCAAATCTGTCCTCCAGTCAATTACTAACACCCACGACTGTCTACATCACTTCATTGATAGAATCCAACAACTCGTGGCCCATAACGTAAAGTTAAACTTTTCCTTCCTCTGGATTCCGGGCCACGCCAACATCCCAGGTAAAGAAGAAGCAGATCGGCTCGCAAAGCAAGCCTTAGCATTGAACACTTACCCTAGCATAGAATATTCGGTAGACGACTGCAAAGCACTCCTACAACGCCACATTCGCCAACATCAACAGAACAAATGGACACAACACAACTCAACACAACACAAATCCAACCACACCCACGCCATCAAACCAACAATAGGTACATGGAACTCATGAAATCAATCTCACCGACAAAAAGAGGTCATCCTCACTAGACTTAGAACCGGTTGCACAAAACTAACACAGCCTCAATTAGAGGGTGACCAATATACAACACCGCACTGCGGCACCCGCAACACCACGCTAAGCATAAGCCACATCCTGCTAGAATGTAGTAGCTTTAGCTCCCAAAGACAACCACTTAAGGCATTCTGCCAAAAAGAGGGCATCACCCTATCGCTTCCATCGCTTATCGGTGACAAGCACCCAGAACTCCTTCAATTGCTATTTGAATATCTGTATGCCACACAACTAGCAGGAGCATTGTAGGCACCACACCACCAACACTCACATCAACTCGCAATGCATGACCGCGAAACACTCGAAGGATACACGTAAATAACCATTCCCACATGGTGTCGGACGTACATGAGCCGATTTGCTTCTCAATTAGAAATAAATGGCTGCCTAGCGGTGCCGTCGGAAGTAGATGAACCGACATGCTTTAGGAAAACATAAACGAAAAATAAAAATAAAAATTAGCATAACGTAAAACGACCACCCAGAGGAGCCATCGGACGTAGATGAGCCGATTTGCCTAGCAACTCATAACGTAAACGGCTACCCAGAGGTACAGCGGACATATAACAGCCGAATTGCAAAACACCGTACTAACCTAACTGACAACCCTGCATGGCATGCTTAGACTAACCCGCTACTAACAACTAAACCGCGGCAGCCGGCGTGATAGGCGGTGTGAACAATTACTTCCTTGTTCGCACGGTAAAGATCCCTCGGTGCTCTTCGATAAGAGTAGGCTAAAGCCGGCACCCTGGCAAAATCAACTTCCCGTCACTCTCACAACACCCCCGACCCCACCCAAAACTACAAATTATTTTGTGGAGGAGTAAAGTAAAACTAAACCATTTATACATCAGGGAACTGTCCCCAGCCCAGACCCTCGCCTTCAGCACCTAAAATATCACGCAAACTAACGTAAAATTCCTTAACGTAAATATCCACTTGCCTGCACTTTGACCACACACGCTCGCTTTATAGACAGACATGTAACGTACTCGCTTTAAAGGCAGCGCAAATGACCTTCATGGTCCGGCACGCCTAAGAAATCACTCTCCTCCCCCCCCCCTAAAGTCCAAGTTACACTATCCTTATCTTCTGTGACCGACCTTTTCGGCCTCCTTCCTCACCCCTGTCTGTTACTGGGTGACTTCAATGCCCGTCACCAGGCTTGGGGCTGCCACTCCACATCACCTCGCGGACATCACATCGAAACTCTCCTCAACACCCACAACATGGTCTTTTTAAACGACCAAACACCCACACACAACACCGACATCGCCCCGTTCCCTCCATCCGCCATTGACCTGTCTTTGGCCTCAGCCTCTATTTCGCCCCTCTTCTCTTGGCATGTTCAACCCGATCCCCACTTTAGCGATCATTTTCCCATTCATATCATGCTTGAGCGCTCAGCCCAAGCTAGATATTACTTATTTCTACCCCGCTAGAATGTTCTCAAAGCGAAATGGCTACCTTTCTCCCAAGAAATTGACACCATCTTTCCTCCGCAGTCACGCCCCCCAATATCAGCCTTTCTTGATATCATATTACTCGCGGCAGAAAATCACGTCCCCCACACTCGTCGCTCCCCCGTCCGTCACCACATGCCGTGGTGGAACGACGAGTGTCAACGCGCCGTCGCTCTGCGGCGGCGGGCTGAGCGAAAATTTCGGAAAAACCTTATCCCACAAAACATGTTAGAAGCCCGCGAGGCTAAAAAACGTTGTCAGCAGACTATCCTAGCGACCAAAAAACACAGCTGGCAACTTTATTCAAACTCGTTCAATCGATTTACCCCGATCGGCCAAATTTGGTCCAAAATTCGCTCTTTCACAAAACGCAGATCCCCACACCGCGGATTCCCACAACTGACAAGTGATCATCGCAACATCACAGAACCCTCAGACGTCGCGGAACACTTTGCCACCTATTATGCTGACATATTCTCAAATGCACAATACTCACACCACACCACCGAATTCCTACGAACCACTCTCGCCACCTGCAACTTTACCTCGGACAACACTGAACCATATAATGCCCCATTTACTCCCTATGAGCTAACGTTATCCCTTTCCAAAGTAACCAACACTGCCCCTGGCACTGACCAATTGGCATACCCCTTCTTCCAAAATATATCTGACGCCGGAAAAGAAAATCTCCTCTCGGCACTAAATCAACTATGGACTGACGGCACTTTTCCCCCTTCCTGGTCTACTAGCACTATCATTCCTGTCGCTAAACCTCGCAAACCTCGCGACCTTCCCTCTAGCTATCCGCCTATCTCTCTGACTAGTTGTGCCTCTAAACTCTTTGAGCGCATGGTCAATGGACGAATCAGAGTCCACTACGAAAACAACAAAATTATCTCCCCCTTTCAAAGCGGATTCCGACCCAGACACAGCACCACCGACAACCTCATCCAATTAATTGACTCGATACAGCGCGGCTTCATGAAAGAATATGAAACCGTCGTACTTTTTCTCGACTTAAAATCCGCATTCAATAAAGTACATAGTTCGGCCTTCCAAATCAAATTACATCGCATTGGCATACGAGGCAGAATGGCAAAATTTGTCTCCAACTTTGTTGCTGATAGAACAATCACCGTCCGCTGCGGCAACATCCATTCTCGGCCCCAGAAACTCGATCAAGGCGTCCCACAAGGCAGCGCGTTATCCCCCACCCTCTTTCTCATCATGATTAACGATGCTCTCGCTGACCTCCACAACATAGCCCCCTGTCTAAAATACTCCATTTACGCCGATGATCTGGCCATATGGTGCACGCACCCTTCGGCAGACAAAGCAAATTATCTTATGCAGCGCGCCATGAATCAAATTGATTCCTGGTGCTCCCATTGGGGACTGCAAATCTCCCCCGCCAAATCCGTCACAATGCTTTTCTCACGGCTCAACACGTACATCCCAACTACTACTCCGCTCCGTTATCGTGAACAAATTATTCCTCACCAAACCACATTCACATATTGGCATCATACTAGACAAAAGTCTTTGTTTCGGCCCTCATATTGCTTCTCTAAAACAACGTTGCGCAAAACGGCTAAATCTCCTGCGGTGCATCTCCGGTCGCGACTGGGGTGCAGACAGGGCCACCCTCAACACAATGTATATCGTTCTGATTCGCTCCGTCCTGGAATACAATGCATTTATCTTCGATCATATATCTCCGTCACACATCACAACACTTGAACGCATACAAAATCACACACTTCGCCTCATCACCGGAGCACACCGCACTACACCCATTACTAGTCTCCGGGCTGAGGCCCACCTCCCCAGTTTACAACACCGCAGAACACTTCAACTAGTCAGATACCACTTTCGGACCACAACACAGCACAACCACCCTGCCACCCTCGCACTCACTAACCCTCCCTTTCGACGTTTCTATAATAGGAACAAATATCACATTGGCATACATTTGAATCATGTCCTTACTCTCGCACTCAAATTTCCTAAGGTAATCCCCGGCAAAGTCACTCCCCCTCTCCCCTTTTGGCACATGTTTCACCCCAAGCTCGAATATCTCTTCCACCAAAACAAAAAATTACTTTCCCCCATCGAAACCCAGCAAACATTTTTCAAATATCAAGCCGCCCACCCCTAACACACATACTTCTACACCGACGGCTCCCGTACCATCGACGGTACGAGAGCTGCTTGGTGCGGTGGACCAAACTTTGGCCAAATAAAATTAACACCACACCACTCGGTTTACACCTCAGAGCTAGTCGCAATCTCCGCCTGTCTACACCACATCATTCAACACCACATCTCCACACCAACCATCATCTGCACCGACTCACGTTCTTCCATCGACGCTCTCGCAGCCATACACAACACTACACACCCCACACTCCACGCTATCCGGGAACTCTATCACACACATCATGTTCACCTTCACCTCACACTGCTCTGGATCCCTGGCCACATAGGGATTCCGGGCAACGAGCGAGCGGATGAGCTCGCACGTCGAGCCATCGACCTCCCACCCACCCCCAACCTCCCAGTCCCCCCGTGTGACCTTCTATCCCTCACCAACCGATTATTCAACACATATCTCCAGGCATGCTGGAACCACAACACTACACACTTGCACCACATTAAACCCCTTCTCGCCAAATGGCCCTCTTCCAGACAACTCACGCGCTCACATGAGATCCACCTTGCTCGACTCCGACTCGGGCACACCAAACTCACACATGATTTCCTCTTTGATCGACCTCTCCGCGCTCCGCCCTGCCAAACATGTGGTGCTCATAACTCGGTGGAACATTTCTTGCTTATCTGCCCATCTTACCAACTACAACGTCGCCCACTTCTTACCTACATTGCGCAAAATCGTCTTCCACTTTCACTACCAAGCCTCCTTGGTGATAAGCACCCGGAGCTCATTGAGCTACTATTCACATACTTGCACGGCACGAAAATTGAGGAAGTAATTTGAAGTCAAACGCTATCATCTCCATTGTCGCTAAACACATACATATAGGTTGTAACACACTAGGTAGGCAGAGACCGATCCAATTTGACCAAAACGGACGGTTCTCCTTACAAATTGCGCTTGGTTTTTCACCTTCGGGTTTTCCAAGCTGCTTGGCTTTTTCACCTCACAGGTTTTTCCAAGCCTTAACTAAAACATACACCTACACACACAAGGTCGGGCTCGACGCCCACGACTCGCCCTGGACGTCGGGCCTCTGCTTCGCTTTTTCGGTCGCAGGTGGGCAGTGGATCCTCTCCGCAGGTTACGATGCTGCCCACCCTCCAAGTGTACTTCTATGTGTTGTGTATGTACGTGTGTCTGTGTATGTTTCACCCATGTATACGTATCGGCCCTTACGCCACGTTCCTTGCTTGCCGGAGCGTGCAAGCCGGATGCTTGCCGGAACCCTTATCTTTCCTCTCTTTCTTAATTGATATAACCGGATGTCATATAAGCCGGATTAAAGTAACCCTTTCCTTAACGTAGCATATATCTAGCGGATGGCACTTGGCCTCTGCTAAAGATGGAGGGAAAAAAATTGCGGCCCGCTACACAGGCACCCTTGAAGAAGAATATGGGCTGAATTAGGGTGTTCAGGCTCGTGCTTCTTGGGGGACATACATTGTTCAGTAATGGGGTGTTTGCTATTCATTTTTTGACTCAGCTTTGTGTTGTCACAATTTACCTGCTCCACAAACAAATTTCAAGCAACATGATGCATGAACAAATTGCACTATAATCCACTATTATGCTTACCAAATGTTACATCCCTGCTCTACCCAAGGGTGCTGTTTGGTTTACTTTCGAGGGGGCAAGTGCCTTCTCAATGTTGGCTTTGCCCCCCACCCCAAACCAATAATATCAATTTTAACATGGAACCCTATGTAGTGTGGCCACAAGTCCATTTCGTCCTGCCTATTCCCTTCATGTATTTTGTCCCCCAATCATTTTCAGAAATCAACGCCCGTGGCTATGCCATGTCAATTTCATACTTTGGAGCTGTAATTTGAGCACGGACTTTTCAGCGCATTTTTTCCTTTTACAGGCCCCACTCAAATTTGCTGCAGTAATGCACCACTAACATCACACAGCCACCAATATATGTTAGAATTACGAAAAGCCAAAGGTGTCCATATGGGTCAAGCCTGTCTAGAAAAGATACCAGAAAAGTATATGCTCCCATCCCATTCAATCCATTATCTCAAGTTCCAAGGGAACTATATATCCCAGCCTATCTAACACCATTCAACTGGCATTGCATATCACACGCCTCAACAATTCCAAACTCCTCCAATCATGCCCCATTGTGCTACCATGGCCAATCTCACCAGTAACACATTCCCGAAGGTCGGTGCTGAATCCACTGCTAGGTACACCCTATATAGTATTATATAATACTAGTAGTACAATATACCCTATATAGCTAGTATAATACTCAATTTATCAGCATGATAACAAAAATCAGACTCCATCCACCCCCACTTAAAGGGGCATGTACAGTGCATGCAGACTTTGCATGGATATCATCCCATACACCACCCCTTAGAACTAAAAAATAAGATTGTTTCAACCTAAAATAGTTGTCCACCATATTTTTTAATACATTCAAAGAGGGACTCCCACAACATCAACAGGCAGACTATTCCAATGATCAACAATTCTTTGACTGAATGCCTGTTGTCGCTTACCTGTTCTACACCTTGATTTGTCTAACCTGAATTTATGACCCATATGTGATAGTCTAAATATAAGGGCATCATTCATATTAATCTGATCTAGCCCTTTAATAATTTTATACATTTCAATAACATCACCCCTTAATCTCCTATACTTGAGTGAGTGCTGCATTGTAATACTGTATACTGAGTATTCCAGTGCATGTTTGCTCGCTATCAGCTACGGGTTGTGCCTGTTGCAAGAGACTGTGACACATGCCAATTTGAAAGCCTCTGGTACTACTCCTCCCTGGGGCATCATTAGTTTATGTAGTTTTCCAACAGACTACAATTTGGAACACTTGTGCCAATCTTAATCACTGTTGGCATTTCCTGCTGCACTCGTGATCTAGTGATGCCCTCACTGTCAAAAACAAAATGTTCATCAGCTTTGTTCATTAATTTTTTCCTCAATCCAACGTATAACAACAAAATCCACTTACCTCACAATTGCTGGAAATACTGGATTTAACATGAGCGTGGCCAGTGCAAATAGGAAAAAAAACTTCGTCTCTAAGCTGTTAGTAAGAATAAGAACTGCTTAATATCACAAAATATTACAACAAAAAAAAATTACACAACATGCTCCTTCAATTTAGCCTCCTAAGAAGTCAGCTGGGTCTTCTTGACTGACCTCTTCTTACCCAAGACAAAATGTAGGGTATTATTGAGCTTGGGCTATGTTATGTTGCTTTTTTACCTCATTTTATATTCTGTTAACTAACTCGAAGTCTCTGTTTTGTGTTATTTTGCCTGCCAACTGTAAAGCAAGCATTTGCACAAGGAATGAATGGTCACATTATGGTAATCGCCTCCATAAACATTGCATTGGAAGAAGAAAATCCAATAATTCATAAAAACACCTTAATATTCGCACGTCCGGCGGTCCGCGCCAACTTCGCCCGTCAAGGGCAGGCAGATGTCTGCCCCCCCCCCTAAGATCTCCAGAACTATGCTAGGTAGCGACAAACGGAAAACTGCGTTGGATAGCTGGTGACAAGCTCTATCGAAAGTATTTTAGTAATTTTCTCGCTCAGGTCAATATTTAGGTCACTGGGTCATCATAGGTCAAATTCGACCAGATCGGGTGGGACCCTCAGATATTGACACATATCACAGGACCTGTAACAGATAGAAACAAACGGCGAATGCTATTCGACAGCCCTTGAAATGTGCTATCGACAATATGCTGTGTGATTTAAGGTCAGATCAACAGATAGGTAACCAGAGGTCACCGAACTTGGGTAAAATGTATTGTAATTTTCAGGTACAAACTTTTTGACAGCATGGCGACGGGAAGCCGATTTTGCTGTATATGGCGAAAGACGCTTCCGATGACATATAATAGCTAGGTCAATATTTCACCTTGACCTCGGTTGACCAGAGATCAAGACCGTTTTCTGGCCTAGGTTGGTCATGTCGCATATCATTCAAAACGTCTCAACGAGAGCATTTCGCTGGTGTTATAATTTTGCATAACATTTGGTTTTATACCCCATTGATGTTCGCTATATAATTGAATGCGGGATAATACTGTTTGACACATATCTCAGGACCTGTAACAGATAGAAACAAACGGCGAATGCTATTCGACAGCCCTTGAAATAATCGGCTGTTAGTGAAAATGGTCGCACAAATGTTTGTGATGTATGCGCCGCGTCCAGCACCGCTACATTTCCGAATATTCCGAGACGATTCGCAAGAGACATGATAGAAAGGCACGATATTCAAGACCGGGTCTTTATTGTAGTGGATAGGTACGGGAACGACGCCATTACAACAAACGATATGTATGTGTTCAATGCTCATATAGAACAACACTCGAGACATGCGAAACGCTTCTAAATTATTTCTTGGATATGAAAGACATCTCTTGACATCGGACCCAACTAGCTCTGTTGCAAAATATGCCCATAAGTATTTCATTTATTATGTAGTCAGTCATTGCATTTCCGCCTAACAATTTCAATGCAAGACAAAATCAAGTATCTATGTAAAAGTGTTGGACAATTTACCACATTTTACTTGACCTGACCTGACCAGGTCAAATATTAGGCATGTGACCATAGATCGAGGGTGCTAAGTGACCTAGGATCATTCGACACCTATTTTTGGCGCATTGAGGGGACAAACCGATTGGCGTTGGTTTGATCGCTCCAGTCCAATACTGTGAGAAATAATTTGCAGTTATGTGCGATGACCTAAGATGACCTTGCAGAGGTCATAGAGTAAATGATTGACTCGCATATTCATAAAAGACCTCAAAGTGCATGAGTTTTACAGAGGACAATCGAGGCCAACTACGTACCCAAGCAGAAATACTTTTTACTCCGAAACTATGACCTCAGGTCAAGGTCATGGGGCAGCCTAGGTAGGTCATGTAATGTATCAATCGACACGTCTTGGCGATACAAGCACAATGACGGTAATTTCGGCCTTCTAGCTCAATGCAGTGCGATATAATGCGCAAAAATAACTAGTGATCTCAGGTGACCTCAGATGACCTTGGTGAGGTCACTGAGCAAAATTGTCAGCGGTAACATTGAGAATAGCTTCCAACTACACGCCATAACCGTTGGAGGTCACTCCGAGAGCAAATATGTAACCAGGAAACATTTGTATATTTTACCATAGGCCTATAATGGGGGAAGCCATGGCCGCGACGTGACCTCAGGTCAATGCTACGAAAAAAAACGTGATATATATTATAGTCCCTGAGAAGATCATGATGTGATATAAGTTTGAAATAAATTGCCCAATTATTGTGGAAGTGATGGCACCTAGAACTCCGAGGGATGTTGGGTCACTTCGCCTGACCTGGTGACCTGACTTGAGATGACCCAGGGTCAAAAATTTCTGAGGATATGCGGAAAAAAACAATAAGCAGCCATGCGAGGTTTGGCCTTGCTAACCCGATTAGTATGGCGGCAAAGTAGGAAAAACCGCAGGGGGGGCAGATATCTGCCCCCCGGACGTGCGCGGGTTAAAGCACAAACTGACCAGTGCTATTGTGCTTCAGGGTATTGATGATATAGGTTTTCCACACATTTTATCTCCATGAAGCAAGCAAAGGGGTTAGTTTTGGTTACGCTATTTTTGTGTAGGTTTTTTTAGTTTGGAAAGATTTTAAACATTTTCCAAAATTTTGAAGACAATTATTGACTGCTCCTTTAAAAAAAAACAGACCAGGCTAGGATAGACCAGATTAGGTTAGGTTGTTATTTTTGTCATTTGGAAAAAAATGAGAAAATTGTTCAGAGTTATTATATTTTCGACACTTTTCCTTACATGGAAGATAAGGCTATATTAGGTTTGATTATGTTATCCTTTTCTGTTTTAAACATTGTTTTTATGACCGACTGCTACCTGAATCGCAATCCCATTTTTGGTGTTATTTGGCCTGATAACTGAAAAGTAAGCATTTCCACAGTAAATAAGTGGTCACCTTATGTTAGCCACATACATAAACATTGCATTGGAAAAATAAATTTGAAGAATTGATAAAACAACCTAAAGCATTATATTACCTCCATTTTCCCATCCCAATAATGTTAGGGTAGTTTTTTTTAGTTTGGAAAACATGTTATATAATTCCCAAAATTTTGAGGAAAAGGTTTGATTACTTCTATAAAAACAGCCCAGGCTATCCTAGGTTAGGTTAGGTTAGGTTATGTTAGTTTTTTCATTTTAAAAATGATAAAAATGTTCAGAATTTTATATTTGTTCCATATTTTCCGTACATATTCTTTCCTTACACGTTCCTTACATGCAAGGATAGGTTAGGTTAGGTTATGTTTCTTTTTTAAACAATGTTTTGTGCTGTTACCTAACTCACAACCCCATGTTTGGTGTTATTTCGACTGCCAACTGAAAAGTAAGCATTTGCATCGTAAATGAGCAGTTACATCATGTTAGCCACATACATAAATATTACACTGGAAAAAGAAATTTGAAGAACTCATAAATACCTTAGAGCACAAAATTACCTCCATTTTCCAATTCCAATAATGTTAGGGTAGGTTTTGTTTTATTTGTAAGGTAAGTTTGGAAAACCTTTGAAACACTTCCCAAAATTAAGGAAAATGTTTGATTACTTCTTCGAAAACAGGCTAGGTTACGTTAGGCCATGTTTTTTTTTTTTTTTAAGCAGTGTATTTATGCAGTCACCTAACTCACAAACCCATTTTTTGTATTATTTGACCTGCCAACTGAAAAGTAAGCATTTGCACAGTAAATGAGTGGTCACATCAAGTTAGCCACATACATAAACATTGCATTGGAAAAAGAAATTTTAAGAATCCATAAAATACCTTAAAGCTCAAGATTACCCCAATTTTCCCATCCCAATAATGTTATGGTAGGTTTTGTTTCGTTTGTAGGGTAACTTTGGAAAACATTTTAAACATGTGCATGTTTTTAAGTAAAATTTTGGATTACTTCTTCAAAAACAGGCTAGGCTAGGCTAGATTAGATCAGGTTAGGCTATGCTTTTTTCATTAAAAATGGGAAAAGATTGGTCAGAATGTTGTTTTTCTTACATGAAAGGTAAGGATAGGTTAGGTTAGGTTATGTTTCATTTTTTTCCATTTTCAAACATTGAATTTCAGACTATGTTACCTAACTCACAACCCAATTGTTGGTGTCATTTGGCCTGCCAACTGAAAAATAAACATTTGGACAGTAAATGAGTGGTCACATCATGTGATTACACTACATAACTAAACATTGCGTATGAGAAATAATTTTGAAGAATTCTGGTGTGATACTCTATCTACAGCCAAAGCAAGAGGTAGGCACTAGCGCCCCTAAGCCTAAACTCATGGTGCACCTTCTCCCACCCGCCATGAGTCAAATCGTATACCACTATTAGACCAAGATGGCTTTCAAAAACATTGGACCCCAAACATACAAAATGTCCTGGGTGTTCAGTTGGTCTCCATTTCTCTTCACATACTTAATTAAATACAACATGACCTGATCCTTCAGTTCACTTTGATGCAAGCCTGCTCCGAAAATGACCAATATTTAAGATATATAGGGGAAGAGGGGGGTTTCTGAACACCTAAGGCAATATGCAACAAATAACTCTACTACTGCTTCTGTATGGCTGAACCAGTAATTGTACTGTGTTTATTTAACACAAAAATGAACAAGCTATCCATATTCAAACAGTTCCTTTCAATGAAAATCCTCTAACCACTTGCAAAGAGCAACTTTCAAACAGATAATTATTTTATAGTGGTGTGCCATATTCTGAACACGAAAATGTTGTTGTTTAGGATTACCTCACTGTCGCTGTTGTGGTACAAGCTATTAGTAGCCACTAAAAAATTATGGTGTAATTGCAAAATAAATTAAAGTCATTTCACCCCTAGTTGCCGGCCAACTTCCGCCGTTTCGAAGGCACTAGATCATTCTAGAACCGGAAGTGACGTAAAAGGGGCGTTTCTGGCTCTTCAACCAATGAAAATCCAGGGTATAAGCCCGTGACCGGCCGCATGTCGGCCGGCCGGCAGTCGAGACTGAACGCTCGAGGCGCGCGTTTGTGTGTTGAACGCTTGCGCGTGCAGCCAAATTTCCACGTAAATTCGGCTTCTAAATTCATAGAAAAGGCAATATCACGGTTTTCCTTCAGAGAAGAAAGTTCTGTACTGAGTCTGGCTGTCTCGTGTGTGCGTACGAGTGCTGCAGTGCAAATACAGGCAGCTGTAAGGACATTGGTGCTTTCACAACCGGGTTATCGAAACGCGAAGGTCATTAGACTATCACTCAAGCCGACATAGGAACTTTCAGGACGTGAATGTCATAGATTCAGACAATGTTCCAATGGGTGATCTCCGTCGCACCGAATTCAGAAAACCAGAAGAGGACCTGAGCAGAGAGGAAAAATTTAAGGACGTACTAGTGAAATGGGAGAATATAGCGAAACTGCAGAATGCAGATGAGGAAATAGCAAATATTCGAAAAATCATGAAGGACAAAAATCACACAGATTATCGGGACATCGTTTTGCATTACATGGAATTGGACAAACTGATTTACAAAATTAGCGACGGACCTCGCTGTGGACCATTTCCAGGCCTACAACTATGCGTGCCTAAATCCCTGAGACAGGAAGTATTGAAGGAGATGCACGAAGGTTTCTTTGCAGGACACATGGGACTCACCAAAACATACGAAAAGATTAAATTCAGATATTGTTGGAACGGAATGTGGAGAGACACAGTGGCCTACCTCAAAGCTTGCGCGCCTTGCACAGGACGCAAAGCCAAGGCAGCCCCAGCCCCGATGCAGGAGATGTCAGTACCTCACTATCCCTTTGAAATGATTGCGATCGACACGTGTGGACCATACCCAGAAACGCAAAAAGGTAACCGTTACGTCATCACGATCATCGACTTGTTTTCTTCTTGGCCGGAAAGTTTTTGCACTTAGCGAAAGGATGCTCATACCGTCGCGAAAATCCTTATGGAAGAAATCATCCCACGCCACTCATGTCCACGCGTGATACTTTCGGACTTAGGAACATAATTTAGAAATGCCATTGTAGACGAGCTGGAAACCTGTTTGAATATTCGCCATATCATCCCCAGTGCATATCGGCCGCAAAGTAACCGACGTTGCGAAAGATAACGTAGGTGCCAAAACGACATATTGGCAAAAACAATCAACAAAAATCAAGATGATTGGGACTCAAAAATTCCCGCCACTCTTGCCGCCTATCGGACCGCTAACATTGGAAGCTCTGGAACCATCTCGCCATTCTTCACACTGTACGGTAGGGACCCCGTTCTCCCCCTGGACAATTTGCTCCAGCCTAAAATGAAATATTACGGAGAAGACTAAGTCCCAAAAATGCTGTCTAATTTACATGAAGCGTACAGCCATGTAAAGACACACATGGTGGAGAGCCATGAACGGAACCCGGAGTACACAGACCGAAAAGCCAAGCCGCGAAATTTCAAAATTGGAGATCCCGTGTATTATTATGACACAACGGTACAACCTGGCACATCGCCAAAGTTCTCGTTGCCGTGGAAACCATACTTTCGGATTGTCAAGCAGACGAGCCCAGTCAACTATGTGATCAGAAATCAGACCTCCGGTAAGACCCGGTTGGTGCATGCACAGAAACTACGGCTAGCCGACCCGAACACAACATGGGAACCCACCAAGGACCAAGACGAACCGGTGAACCTGAAATATTTAGAGAAAACCTCAAAGGTAGATGGTGCTTTCCCTGAACGAGTGCAGCCTTTTAGGTCAGCCAAACGGGCCGAGGCCGGCCCTGACTACAGTCCCTGTGAGGATTTTCCCATGGACGTATGCAGCCCACAGAGAACAAAGGATGATGAAACCGCTGAGTTGACAGAGCCCGTGCCTGGCTCAGTGCAACCACCGCCGGTCGAGTCTGACCTGCCAGAGAGATCACCTTTCACCCAGTCAGAAGATGTAGCTGAGCCCCCCACCGGTATCGAGTGATACTGAGACAGACATTCCTCTGTCTGAACCAGTTCAGAAAAAACAAATGGCCGTCGCCGTCGACTAGTGAGTCAGACGACAACGCCCCATTTTCGGAACCAGCGGAACGAAACAAAAGACCACTTCCCTCTTCGAGCAACTCAGAAGACAATTTACCCCTTTCAGAAGTAGCAGAGCGCTTAAAACGACCCTTACCTGTGTCCAGTGATTCAGACCCTGAAACTTCACAATCGCAATTGGCGTAACGTTCAAAACCTCCAATTAGCGAATCGGAAGACGAAATTCCGCTTTCAGAATTAGCAAAACGCTTGCAGGACTGGACTAAAAGCCCAGTGAGACCAGTCCTTGAAAAACGACTTTTGGTGGAATCATCTGATGAGGATCGTCCCCCATGCAAACTTCAAATTCACGATGACTCCGCTACTTCCACTGATTACGAAGCTGATGTCGACCGAGTCGACGTCACGCCTATTAAAGCTAGCGTCTTTGCAAGCTTTGTGGAGATGCAAAATCATTAAATGATGAAGCAGTTCAAATTACAAATGATGATGTTTCAATCGACGCTTAAATAACGGCTCTAGTAGATATGTCGTCGAAGTGTGCCAGTGAGTCGCTTCATGTGAACATGTAACTGTATTGTTGACGCAGTGGCGCCACAAACGGTGACGGAGTAACGCCACCTACCGGCCTGATTGCCGATGTGATGGACGTGGTGCGTGCAACATCTTGTGATGGAACCCCATATGGGCGTAATGATGTTGATGTGACGTTGTGACGTCACCTATCCTGATGTCTAATGTGACACAGGTCTTTGATTTTACAGAATGTCGGTGGTCGAAATCATTCCCATCCTATTATTCCTTATACTCAAAACTACCTGCGGAACTCTGTTCTTGCCTCGTGGTGTACTGTACTCAACCCATGAGATCTGGAAAGTGCACATGCCTCTTCGTGTGTATGATGTGCCTACAACGTTGAGCGGCCTGAACCACACGCTACATGTGTTCGAAAAACGTATAGGATTATATCTCACTGACCATCCCCACTTTCCGTACTCCAACAACGTGAAATCCCAGCTAACCGAAAGCTTGAAAACACTTAGGACAGATTTAGATAATACGGTCCGGGCAGCCAACTCAATCAACCCGAACCATCATAGACAGAAGCGATCCGTCCTGCCCTTCGTTGGAAATGCCTTGTCCTTTCTCTTCGGTACAGCTACCGATGCCGACCTTGAAGCCATCCTCAGCCGACTTGATACCTTGGAAAACGATAAAGACAACATAGTTCACATTCTCGGAGAAAATGTATCGATCATGAACCATACCAACGCGGAACTACAAACGAATCGCGAGGCGATCAACCAGATCAGTCGTTTGGTGAACAATCTGACCTACCAGGTCTCAATTATGGAACGTACCAAACTGCAATACCTTGAAATCTACATTTCACTTCAAACCCAAATCACCAAGGTGACTGAAAACGCTAGAGCCATCATTCAACAAGCTAGCAATCAACTTTCGGAATTGCAGATGCAACTCAGCTTTTTGACTCATGGCATCCTGTCCCAATCACTGGTAAAACCAGCTCAACTACTCAAAGTACTTTCGAGCATCAGCAATGCCCTACCAAACGGTAAAGCTTTGCCCTACCGGACCGACGAACTCGAGGAGTATTACCGGATCATTCATACCTCATTGACCGTCGTGAACTCCAAATCCTACATGACGCTGCCCATCCCCATCGTCAACATTCCGGACCGCTTCAACGTGTTTGAAATCTTCAATACGAAACTGCCTGACCGAAACTCGTCTTTGGAAACGAAATTTGAAACAGGAAACGTGAAGTTCTTTGCCATCAGCCAGGACAACACCCGCTTCATGGAGATATCTGAAGATATCCGCATATGCCTGCAACAAAAGTTATCTTTCTGTCATTTCCACCTGGCCAAACAATTCACAGCGACGACCGCGTCCTGTGTGAAATCACTTTATCTGCGTGAGATCGACGAAATTAGCACACAGTGCAAAGCACTCGCGTCCCTCAAAAGTACGTTAGGCGTCAGACGCAATGTTACTGCGGACATCGAGGGGATCTCCAGTAAAGAAAGAAAACATGTGCCATTCAAGAACTCTGAAACATGCGCCCCCGACAAGCGGTCCCGGATGCTCACTAGTGTGTGCGCGAAGAATATAGTTACAATTTATGAGACTCTGTCTCCATAAAATATGATGCGAAGTGCATTTATGAAAGTTAGCCTGCCTTAAGACGTCAATTTTATTGCCACTTGCAGTGACCTATTGCGCATATTGTTATTTTCCGTATTTCCTTTTTTAACTATTTTCCACCATAGACGGCCGGCCGCCGGCCGCCTCCGGTCCGTCCCCAACCGCCTGCCATTCATAACATGCGGGGCGCGGGATTCATATTCCCTGAATGTTAATGGGCCCCAACGCCAAAGTTACAGGCAGATTTTCATATTTGAAACGATAGACGATGTGCCCGGTATGAGTTCCGCCACCATTAAAGTTGAGGCCGACAGATTTTGGCGGAATTTCTTAAGAACATTGCGCTCATGGGCGTTGAAGGGAAAGAATGCATCTACAACCGTGAATTTCTCCTACACTATTTTGGCGTGGCAGAGCCGATGCTGCTTAGTATTGTTGAAGGGTGGAACTTTACTTTCTATCGTGCCACCGCTCGGCGGCCCTACGGATCCTCTAGGCAGCAACCGTTGGCGCTTGACATGCATCGAGCCATGCCAGAACGTCAATAATGTCGCAAAGCTTCATGTCAAAAGGTAAAAAGTGACAGGGTTAGACATCTATAAAAGCAGTTGAGTTTGGCATCAGAAAGCAGCTGATTTCACGCCGGTTTATTTCAGACCATTGGAAATTAATTCGCTAATGTAGAACACCTGATATACAATTAAAAGTAATATAATGCGAAAATTCGAGATGCAAATCCTGGAATTTAGTGTAAAAATGACAGCATTAGAAAACTATAAAAGTAGTCGAGTATGGCATCATAAGCCAGCGGATTTTATGCCTGTTTATTTAAGACCATTTGAAATTAATTCGGTATTGTAGAACATCTGATATACAATATAAAGTGATGCAATGTGATAATTTGGGACACAAATTCTGGAATTGAGTGCAAAAGTGACAGGGTTAAACCTTCATGGAAGTTATTCAAGATGATATAAAAATGTAGCACGTTCGATTTTCGTTTAGTTAAGAACATTGGAAATTGTCAGGACGTCACACAGAAGATGTATGACACATGTTTATCACAAGATGTTGAGTGGCCAATTGCTCCCATTTCACTTTAAGGGCAAAGTAACAGGGTGAAATGATTTGATAATAAAACGAACTACACATCATAAGAGAGCTTGTTTCAACGTTGTTCAAATTGGACCATTGGAAATTACTTGCACCTCGTCTAGAAACCAGAATATAGCATTAATCAAAGCAAGCCCACTCTGGTGGTGTTCCTTCACAAACCCACCACCAGAGCGGCGCCACCGGTGTTATGTCCGCTTATGACGCCTAACGACACCGACAGCTTTGGAAGTCGAACGAAACCTTTGGCTGATCACTTCAGGATCAACGGTGAACATTCAAATGGTTTGTGCCAATGGCACTTCAGAATTCACCACGACCACCCCTGCACAGTTGGTGCACCTGAGAAATGGATGCTCAATCCTTTCCAAGTATTTTCGAATCCCCACGGCCAGCTCAAAATCATCCCTTCTGGATATCAACCATGTGAACTTCTTGCGTTCACAGTTTGCCCAGTTAGTCGAGCTGGCCGAGCAGACAATCCGAACCCGGCTACCTAGCCTTGACAGCAACTCCGAGACGGCAGCCCTGTCGATGTTACCTGACCTCGACATCCCGATCTCCCGCCTCAGTTATCAACTGCAGACAACACGTGACCTCCGCTATCATACAGTGTTAGGACATTCGGCCTTGATCATCCCAGTGGTACTGATGTTCGTAGCCGCAACAGGTGTTATCATGTTGATGTATTGTCTGATGCGCCGCAAACAGAGTTCTGTTCCCACCAGTCCCACACCGCAACCTTCAACCCTTCAACCCCTCCCGCTCGGTGAAGACATCATCATCATCCGTCCTGGACCTGGACCTGAGCCAGCATCAGCACGACTTGACACTCGGGCGTGACGAGTCCGTCACGCCAGTTCCCTCAGGACCCGACCGTGCACACGCCGCCTCACACCGACACCCGCAGCTGACAGCATGGACCTGAGCTGACGACCGGACGTGACGAGACGGTCACGCCGGCTGCCACAGGACACCGACAGGTGCCACCTGCGGCCACCTCATGCAGAGGCAGACAGGAAGTATCTGCAACACGACCCACCATCGGCCGTTATACCCGGCCAGTTCGACGACTGGTCCGTTGGCTCGGCGCCAGCGAGCGCCGCCGAGGAACCGAGCGAGCGCTACCGAGGAACCGGGCCCCACTGTAACCTGAGCGTCGCCGCGGCGGAAGTGACCGCTGCGGATGCGAGCGTCACCGCTACGGGCTCTGACAAGCGCCTCCACCGAGCGGCGCTGACGAGCGCCACCACGGAGCGGCGCTGACGAGCGCCGTCCCTGAGTACGCGAGCACCGCCACTGCCGGTGCAGTGGGCGGTCATATGGGTGACTCAGCCGAGCTAGCGCGTGGTAGGCCGGAAGCCACCGTGGTGATATGGATGAATCACAGTCCGCTCTCGCAGCTGGACATGATCGAACGCGACATAATCTTCCATAAGTATATGGAGAGACGTCGCAGTTGACAGGGTCGTGTCCCTGACCAGTGACTTAGTCCGATGAGTGACATGCGGTAAATGCCGCAGAGCCGAACAGTGAGCGGCCACGTCGAGTGTCGTACCCCGGGCGGCAAATAGTCTGCAGCATGGCCAGGTCGCCCATGCTCAGATACTCCCCTTCCCGAACCGGTCTGAACTTGCAGCAGTGCGCGCGCGAGTGATCACCAAAAATGTTTGCGGAAAATTGTATTTATGTTTAGTATAATAGGAACATTGTTTAGTTTATTAACATGGATCAGCGAGTGGATAACCCTTAAAACCTCTTAGACTAATTACGTAGAACTGTGTGTAATCTGAACTTATGTTAAATTGATGTCGTATCGTAAGTGTTTGTTGATTCGTATGTGATTATAGAAGGCCGTGATTTGTCTGAGTGGAAGCTCAGAATTAATTTGTGAATTAATCCGTTCTTTTCGGACCTCGTTTTGTGATGTAACAGAGTTACTAGAATTTATACTTTTAGCTGTCCAGTAACTGCAATTGATATAATCCCGTAAGCTTACCGATTGTAAAAGTATACCGTAAATGTAACATCTCTAACACCCTAGTTGCCGGCCAACTTCCGCCGTTTCGAAGGCACTGGATCATTCTAGAACCGGAGGTGACGTAAAAGGGGCATTTCTGGCACTTCAACCAATGAAAAGCCAGTGTCTTAGCCCGTGACCGGCCGCACGTCGGCCGGCCGGCAGTCGAGACTGAACGCTCGAGGCGCGCGCTTGTGTGTTGAACGCTCGCGCGTGCAGCCAAATTTCCACCTAAATTCGGCTTCTAAATTCATAGAAAAGGCAATATCACGGCTTTCCTTCAGAGAAGAAAGTTCTGTACTGCGTCTGGCTGTCTCGTGTGTGCGTACGAGTGCGCAGTGCAAATACAGGCAGCTGTAAGGACATTGGTGCTTTCACAACCGGGTTATCAAAACGCGAAGGTCATTAGACTATCACTCAAGCCGATATACGAACTTTCCTACACGGTTCTCCATATAAATTGGGGTTGGTTTTTTACCTACGGGTTTTCCAAGCTGCTTGGTTTTTTTTCACCTTCTCAGGTTTTTCCAAGATTTAACTCAAACATACACCTACACATGCAAGGTCGGGCCCGACGCCCACAATTCGCCCTGGGCGTCGGGCCCCGCTTCGCTTTTCAGGTCGCAGGTGGGCAGTGGAGCCTCTCCGGAGGTTACGATGCTGCCCACCTTCCAAGTGTCCTTCTAAGTGTCGTGTATGTATGTATGTATGTGTATGTTTCACCTGTGTATGTATGTATCGGCCCTTACGCCACGTTCCTTCCTTGCTGGCGTCTCATCTTCCCTGTCTTTCTTATTTGATATAACCGGATGCCACATAAGCCGGATTAAAGTAACTCTTTCTTTAACGTAGCATATCTCTAGCGGATGGAACTTTGCCTCTGCTAAAGATGGGGATCTGCTAAATCACTATGGATCACTAAAATCACAATATGGATTTTTGGGACAGTAGTTGACATCAGTTAGCCTGTTTGACATCACCCTCCCCTCCGCTCTACCCTACAAAAAAATGGAGGACATTAGTGATGAGCCATAGTGAGCCTGGTGTTAGCCTGAATATTTTTTTTTGTGTATGTACCGTCACATATTTTTTGTGGATGCGCTGTGATTCCATGCCCCAGAGTTTCCAGGTTATTTGTTCTCTGTTAGATGCATGCCAAGCTGGTTTGTTCAGGCTTAGAAGTCCGAAGGAGGCTGGGATAACTCAGAGATTGTGGGCCCTCTTGCGAGATGTTTGCCCCTGCCCCTCCCCATCCACCCCCCACACCGACCCCGCCCCCGACCTCGCCGCCCTACAGTTGGCTCCCCATCATGTAAACTGTTTAGGAAATGCCTTGAAGAGGACTTGTTCTTACACCAGTTTGTAACGGAACCAGCTAGGCAGGGCTCATTCTTGGACCTTGTCTTCCCAGATTTAAGTGATTTAGTTCAAGACTTGACTGTAGGAGAAACTCTGGGAAGAAGTGACTATAACATAGTGAGATTCAAGGCACAAGTAGCAGGGACAATCAAGGATAATTTGGCAAAGGTTCCAAATTTAAACAGGGCAGACTTTGACTGCATGAGAGAGGCTATAAGTGCCATAAAATGGGAAGAATAATTATTTGATTTAAATCCCTGTGAAATGTGGGAAATGTTCAAATCTTACTTGAGGGAAATTCAGATTAGACATGTCCCCCAAAAGCAAAGGCGCAAAAGAAGGGTAGGAAAGCCAGCATGGCTTACACCAGATTTGATGAAAGCAATTAAAGCTAAGAAAGATGCATTTAGAGTATTTAAGGAAGCTTCAAATATCGTAAATCTAAGGTCGTATCGAAAAGCTAGAGATGCTGTGAAGCAGAAAACCAGATCAGCAAAGCGAGCAAAAGAATTGGATATTGCTAGGAACTGTAATGGGGACAGTACAAAAAATTTTAGTTTCTACAAGCTAAGTAAAGCTTCAAGCACAATTAGTCCACTGGAAGTAAATTGGACTATATTGAGTGAGGATGGTGAGATGGTTGAGGAGCTGAGCAAGCAGTTTAAATCAGTGTTTACAGTGGAGGATGTGACTAATCTGCCAACCGTGAACCACAGTTCAATGACAGGTGATCAGATACACGATGTTGATTCCATTGATGGTGATGTTGTTTTCAATTATATCAGGAAAATAAAGCCAAACAAGGCAGCAGGATCTGACGGCATTTATGCCAGGGTATTGCGGGAAGCTGAAAAGGAAGTGGCAATTCCACTTAGTATAATATTTCGTAGATCAGTTTCACAACATGAAATTCCAACAGGTTGGAAAAGGGCAAATGTAGTTCCTATTTTCAAGAAAGGAGAAAGAGGGAACGTTGAAAACCATAGGCCAGTAAGCCTCACATCCCTAGTCTGCAAGGTACTGGAATCAATTATCAAGTATAAAATAGTTCGTTTTCTGGAAGGAAACAGATTGATTCAAGATACTCAACATGGGTTTAGAAAAGGGCGATCGTGCCTCACAAATCTCTTGGACTTTTTGAATTTTGCTACAGAACAATTTGATCAGGGAAATCAGGTTGATGTAGCATATCTTGACTTTAGTAAGGCCTTTGACAAGGTACCCCATAAACGGTTAATGATGCAGCTTCAGGTCCATGATATCGCACGTAGCATACTAAAATGGATAGAGTTGTGGCTTTCAGATAGACAGCAGAGAGTGATGCTAAATGGTACAAAGTCATCATGGCAAAATGTTCTCAGTGGAGTCCCCCAGGGGTCGGTACTGGGGCCACTATCGTTCATTATATTTGTGAATAGCATTGAATGTGGCCTCAGCAGTAAGGTTTTGAAATTTGCGAGTGATTTGAAGATCTTTAGGGCAATAACAGGGCACAATGAGCAGGTCTTGCTGCATAAAGACTTAGACGAGCTTGTGAAGTGGTCCGAAAAATGGCAAATGAAGTTTAATTTTGATAAGTGCAAAGTCATGCATGTAGGTAGGCAGCATATGATGGCTCCATACTTGATGGGTGGCCAAGTACTATCTGTGACTCAGCAGGAGAAGGACTTAGGTGTTATTTTGAGCACAAAATTGGGGCATCAGAACAGACCAAAGAAGCCAGGAAATAGGACCCTTGTGGCTCATAGTTGCACTGATCTTTTATGTCTTCATGTCTTTATATATATATATATATATATATATATATATATATATATATATATATATATATATATATATATATATATATATATATATATATATATATATATATATATATATGTGCATACAGATAAGTTAGAGGAGCCTAAAGTCTGACGGAGAACTTTGTCTACGGTTAATCACCAAACAATAGAAACATCTATCCCTTTCCTTATTGATGTCATTGGCATCGAAGGTAAGACCGGTATTAATTTTACAGGAGCCTTTGACCGTTTCTCTTCACCGTGTGTCGAACCGATCCGGCAGCGGCTCAACGGACCTCATCCATTCACCGCATCCGCTCCAAACGTCGCGTGGTTTCCAAAACAAAGCATTTATTTCCAACAAGGAACATGTTCAAATTCTTTTGTGCTAATTCCTGTGCCGATAATTATTTTTAACATAAATTTCAACACATATTCATGTCAGGTCTGCAATCCTTATCCACGGTAATGCTTGTATCCCTTGTATCCCTTGTATCCCTTATATCCCCTGTACCACTTGCCATAGAGGCCGCCTAGGTTTCCGCCCCACCATTTGCCGCGGTAGCCGCCCTTGAGCTGAGCGTGGATGTACTGGTCGAAGCCGCCCAGGAGACCGCTGATGTACTGACTGTTGTAGCTGAGGCCGCTGGGCACCTGGAATACACGACAGTTTAGACTAGCACTGAACTGTGCACCAAATTCAGATCAATTCTTGACATTGTAAGATATTTCGACGCAGACATAGGTCGTCAGTTTCCATCGATATGACCATGACGGACATTGGTATTACGGTGGTTTCGACTTCGGCGGTCAGACTGGGATAAAAAGAAGGGAATAACTGAACTTACAAAAAGGTGGGTTAATGGCAGATTATATGGCATCTGATGCTTGGGCGCGAATGATCAGCTCTGGTCGAAGCGCCCCAAAGCACAAATAACTAACTAACTTAGTATCTGATGCTGTGTGCAGTGCCCCGGGTGTGGGTGTGGGATTCAGAGTGGAACCTTTCTCAGCCGCACCTTGGCGAACTACTCAACCGGGTAACATATCTGTCTCCCGATCACCCAGTCGTCAGCGATTGTACTTAACGAGCAGCTTGCACTACTACAGTCGGCGCTGTATAACCCATGCAGTTGACGCGCCCCCAAACCCCAATAACAACAACACTATCACTAGCATATCAGCGGCGACCTACCAGTTGACTGCCGAAGTAGTTCGTGATGATAGAACTGAAGGGGGCAAGGCTTCCGTTGAAGTACAGATTCTTGCGCACCAGCTTCGGGTAGGCATAGTAGCGGTAGGCGAGTAGCGGCAGGATGTCCTTCTGGATGATGGGAGCCGACACGAACTGCAGTTTCTGCGCGATCGGCAGGATCTGCTGGATCTGTGCAGGTTGGCAACACGTCAGCGCCGGTACCTCAAACAGGGGGCTAATTTCAGATCGAGTAGATCACACCATCGGGCATGGACCGGTCATAGCATGAGTAGCTGATCGTAACTGTAGATCATCATCATGTACTTCGCACAGTCTCCATTTCATGGTTTTTCAGACTATGTGTCATTATCACCGGCGAACATGCGCACGGCCAGTCAATGAGTCGAGCAATAAAATAAAAGTACAAACGCGGGTAACGTAATCAGCAAAAGCAAATGCGGAGTCAGCGACACCAGCCATCGTCGCCCCCCCCTCCACCTCCCTGCGACAGCCGCAGGCACTCACCGGCTCTTTGATGTCAGCTGGCGCGAGGTTTCAAGTGGCTGACGATTGGTAGCCGGGAGACCTTCCGGTCAGCTCCGTGAGCGCTATAAGGCCAAAGTGGCCGCTGTGCGTGTTCCGAGTAGTCGCATCAATCCTATCAAGTGTCCGTGTATATATCGTGTCGGCAGTGTGCAACGGCCCATCCGTGTGCTTACCTTGATGGAATTGACCAGGGTGGCGATGGGAGCCTGCTTGATGTAGGAGATGAACTGCGGCACACCCACTCTCAGCGACGAAAGGTAGCTAGAGAAGCCCCCGAGGCAGACTGCCGGATTCAGAGGGTACGGTAGACCGAGCTGGGAGTAGATCGGCAAGAAGCTGGAGCCGATGCCCGTGTAGTACGGCAGCTTGATCTGAGGAAGCTGGATCTGAGGCAGCTGGATCTGCCACACAGAGACACATATTTGGAAACCAGCACCGTCCGTGGACAAGGATATGGTGCAGCTTCTAACGGCTGGCAGCACTGTACGGTGGACTTTTAGTTTGGATTCATGCGTTACCAACCTATTTCACTATAGGTACACACCAAGAGGACTAGATAAGAGATAGTTTGCAATTGAATAATAACTCTTCTGAATGTCCCTACGCAAAAAAATATATTGTGCAGGAGCATACCAATGACTATGCTAAGTCTTTGTTTCGCATGGAATCGGTCTTTTGATGCACACTGTAACGCTTCGAAACCGAAAGATGAATCCCTTTGATCCGCCAGTATTCTGTTTTGATTTGATGCCTAAGGTGGACGTCATGTCATCACATATAATATATTGATATTCAAATTTAAACAAGCATTATTGTATGAGATAAAAGCATGCATTTTTCACAGTCCTGATATTAATTAAGAAGACATTCAAGTTGAATGCACCTTCAACAACGTCTGCGTAGAATAAGAAGTCATGATGCTGGCATTGCTAATTATCGAAGAGAACCCTCATGTCATTAGCAAACTATCGGTACATACGACTTTAGCGATTGGCTGGAAGATGCTCTGCAGGCTGCTGAAGGAAAGCGCGCTCAGGCGGCTTCCGATCAGCTGGATAGACGGCACTTGGTAGATGCCGTTGTCTGGCGAGAAACCGGTCACGGCGGTTAGCATGGACTAAATATGGTAAAAGTGCTGCCCCAGATCCAGCTGGCAAAATGTCAGGAGAACACAATGAACCATCCTGCGTATTTTTGTTCGCGCTCAATCATATATTTGGCCAGGTCGACATAATAACGGCAATGACCCTTGAGACCAAATCGGTACCACATGGAACTAAAACGGAGCGTAGCCCACTTACAACGCTTGCCGCTCAGCCCGAAGATCTTGCTCGTGAAGAAGTTGTTGAAGAGAGAGCCGGAGACGGGAAGCAGCCGTTGTCCGCCCAGGTAGTAGTCGGTCAATGCCAGGGGGTCCTGTGGTGGTACTCGGTCAAGAGGGGAGCAAGTCGCATCACAGCGTGCATACAATCAAGGCATGCATGCGTACATTGAAGACAACTAGGACGATGAGTGCACACTTGACAGTGAAGGAAGCCAGATGGCAATGCGGCCACGCTACAAAGATTTTGCCATGAAACGTGTGCAATGGTCGTGCTAACAAAATAAATGCTAGCGTGCACAATCAGCGAGCCAACATCACACGACGCGAAATGTTGCTGCACACGATTAACGAGTGTTCGCTTTCTTGTGACATCGTCAGTTAACAGTCGCTGCGTCAACAGCTGGCAGTCACCAGTTATGACAGCTGGTATGGTAAAGATAGCAGCGAACTCACCACCAGAGCACTGGTGCTCAGACGCACACCCATGTTGCCCAGGTAGGACGTCAGACCGCCCTGGTACGAGCCGTAGAACACAGACGGATAAGAATTGAACAGAGACTTGAGGTACGGTAACCTTAGCGAGATAGCTGGCACCTGCGGAACAAAACGATAGCGCATGTGAATCTCATGGGGTTGGACGGGGTAATTCACAACACAAACGTTGCATACGTGTATCGCATGCATATTCATTGCAACATCAGCGGCACCAATCAAAAGGCGATGCATCACAACTCACCGAATGGTACTTGATATTGCTGAGGATCGCACTGGACGGCTTCAGAATGGACTGGCTGATGATGTAGGCAGCGGCATTGGAAGAGATGCCCTGGTAGCGACCCTTGAGCAGGCTAAGTGCACCCGCAATGTCCCCGTAGGGCAGCAAACCCGTCAGACCATAATGGTAGCTGCCAGAGATGGCCGTAGGTGGCTAGCGACCCGACCGCCAGCGTTGTGAGCAAGGCTAGCCTGAACATGACTATGGCTGCTGAGTCTCCCCAGAAGTGATTTGCTACTCACACCACCCGCATTTTATACCAGTGAAAGGCAAGCGTGGGCGCCCTTCAAACTCCAGGATAAAGACACCGGCTGACAGAATATGTCAGGTGGACGTCTGACGTTTGCAGCCGAAAGGTTTCACGGACCTCAGGCCGAAAGTTCACCGCGAAATGTCTTTCTCTGTATGTCGTTGGCCTCGTGATAGGTTCGTAACAGCGCGACGTGATGCAATGCATCACGCCGCGAGAAAGAAAGAAAGAGAAAGATAGAGATAGATAGATAGATAGACAGATACACAGACAGAGAGAGAGAGAGAGAGAGAGAGAGAGAGAGAGAGAGAGAGAGAGAGAGAGAGAGAGAGAGAGAGAGAGAGAGAGAGAGAGAGAGAGAGAGAGAGAGAGAGAGAGAGAGAGAGAGAGAGAGAGAGAGAGAGAGAGAGAGAGAGAGAGAGAGAGAGAGAGAGAGAGAGAGAGAGAGAGAGAGAGAGAGAGAGAGAGACAGAGAGAGAGAGAGAGAGAGAGAGAGAGAGAGAGAGAGAGAGAGAGAGAGAGAGAGAGAGACTGGGGACTTGCCGGGCCACAAAGTTCATTTGGGCCGTTCTTACACCCGGTATGTAAGACGGCTTCTGAAGCCACTCGTCACGTGCTTTGCTCATCGTTTGTTATGGCGTTGTGATGCGGCGCTGAAACTTCGTGACTTTTCCTGAAGTTCTTTTGGGTGTACCATGCCAAAAAGTGGTTGTTCAGTGGCGGCTCCAGGCAGAGATTTGGAGAACATGTCAGGCCAGATTTTTGCAGTTTGATTAGCTTTCAAAGCCATTGAGGTACTTATACGTTATATTCATAATTACCAGCTTCCGGCTAACATCATTGATGCAGAACGTGTATATATGTTGCCCGTCCCGCACTTCCAATTTGGCATACAAATTTAGAGGCAGTTATAGGGTAAGGTAATAGGGTGGCTGGCGAAGGTTTTCAACATGGTAATAAAGCATGCTCGGGGTACATAGTCGCATTGCTGATTCATTTGGAGTTCATTTTGTCAAATAAGTTGACAAGCCTGGCTGTCCCTAATGATTCAGAACACGTGAACCTTTACGCATGTTTTATGCGCTGCCTGATACACAAGATGTTGCAGGACGAGGCGGGTCCAGGGCAAACAAATATGGTGGCTTCCACATATCTGTGAACTGCATCGGCTATGATATGTTTTTTTGTCACTTGTAGAGCAACATTCGGCATAATATTACGGGAATGCTCGGGATCTATGAAGAAAGGTTGAGTTGATCACAAAGCGACTTTCCGCTCGCCAAATGTGACTCCCCAATTTCAGTTATCTTGGTTCCGCAAATCTTTTTAAACCTAACCTTCATTAACCCGCACTTCATAGCACTATTAATTTGGAGTCCATTGGCGGTTATTGGACTCGAATGCGAGACTAAGTTTGGAAGCTAGAGTAAAACAGTAAATGGCGCCTTCCCCTCGTCGTGCTTTCTGCATTCGCCGAGTTAAAAATTCAATGTTTTGTTCCTCCAAGAATATGGCGAACCGTGCAAACTTTTTAACGATGTTTTCTTCCATAAAATCGGTCAATTGGTTATGGAGATATAAAGGGGCCGAATAAACCATTTACCAATCGCATGATTTTCCATGTCTTGCACATTAGGGTTAATGTTAGTGAGTTTTACAACCAGAGGTAGATGCTACAGCGATATACATCTACGTTCACAGGGCGTTACGTTGAAGCTTGTGTGCGTATGTGTGCGTCTAGATGCTGAAGGCGATGGAGGAGGAGAGGCCGTCTCTCGTGTGTTTAGAAGGTCGTGATGAAGGTTAGCTTATGTTATTATTTGGCAAGTTAATTTTTACCACTTATTTTTACCACGGTATTCGCGAGAAAACAAATCCGAAGCTATCGCCCTTTTTTAGATCTAAAATCCGCATTTAATAAAGCTCACAGCTCTGCCCTTTTAATTAAATTGCACCGAATTGGTATAAGGGGCAGAATGACCACCTTCATCGCCAACTTTCTCAAAAACCGTTCCTTTGTCGTCCGCTGCGGCAACATCTATTCCCAGCCTCAGACTCTTGAGCAAGGCGTGCCGCAAGGCAGCGTCCTGTCACCAACCCTATTTCTCATTATGATTAACGATGCTTTAGACCAACTTTCCCTGATTTCTCCCCTTCTAAAATATTATATATACACCGATGAATTACCCATTTAGTGCACCCATCCATTAGCAGACACAGCTAACCATTACACACAACTCGCCATGAATCACATTAATTCATGGTGCTCCTTTTGGGGGCTACATATCTCCCCCACTAAATCGGCCACAATGCTTTTTTTCCCGGCTTCCCAGATGCATCCCCCCTACTAAACCGCTCCACTATCGCGATGAAATTATCCCCCTACAAATCTCCTTCAAATATCTCGGAATTATCCTCGACAAAGGACTATTTTGGCCCCCACATTACCTATATTAAACAGCGCTGTGCTGTTCGTCTTAACCCTCGCCTGTATAGGGGGGGGGGGTGCAACCCCCCCCCCCCCTAAGGTTTTTGTGTATTCCTTCCAAACCGATGAACGGATCGCTCTAAGATTTTCAGTACCTTTTGACCTTTTGACAACAACCTTTTGAACAACAACAAGGCAACCTTTTGACGACTTTTGGTGAAATTTTTTGGGGAGGTCATGTCAGGTCACAGAGCTATGAGGTCATAAAAGGGAGCACCTCCGAGCAGTTTTCAACAAATACGTGATTATCGCAACTAAACATGACATTGTTGCCTACATCGACTGGTATTATGTGTTTTGCAATGCAATTTTGCAATGCCCAGATGGGTTCCCATTGGAGAAATAATGTTCCAAAAATCGGTGACCTCGGTTGACCTCGTTTGACCTTTCGACCTTTTTTAGCTGACCTACGGTAATTTTTCGTGCCGAATTCGAATTCAGCGTCCAGTTTTACCCTAAGGAACTTTAAACTTCGAAATTGGAACCACTCTTCAAAAAGTGTTGGATATTTGTGGTCACGGCTTTGACCTCATTTGGTGCATGGACATATTGGTCCGATCACATCGTGTCACATGTCGTTATGTTCGCAAGGTCCCAATAAACATGTTTCCGGCCATGTTGTGCATATTTAGACAGTAGTTTCGATATAACTCACGATTTTCTTCGGAAAATACCCAAAAAAAATCAATTTTAGACATTTGACCTGACCTGGAAGGTCAACCATTGATCTTAGAAGGTCATACCGAATTCCAATCGCTAGATCTCGGCCAAATCTATAACTTTGGTATTTGGTTCGTTTTCGTAACATGCACGGTTTCGAATCGCCAGGGGGGTTCGTACCCCCCCCCCTATACGACCGAAGGTGGTAAAATACCGAAAACTGGCGAGGGTTAATATCCTACGCTGCATCTCCGGTCGCGACTGGGGTGCAGACAGGACTACTCTTAGCAAAATGTACATTGCACTGATTCGTTCAATCCTGGAATACAATGCGTTTATCTTCGATCATATATCCCCCTCACTCACCAAATCGCTAGAATGCACACAAAATAACGCACTCCGCCTCATTACCGGAGCACACCGCACCACACCTACCACCAGTCTCCGATGTGAGGTCAATCTCCCTAGCCTACAACACCGCAGAACATTACAACTCGTTAGATACCACTTTAGGACAACAACACAACTAAATCACCCCTCCAATGTAGCCTGGTCTAAACCCTCGGTTCGGCTCTCCAAAAACAAAAATAAATACAGCATTGCTATTCACTTGAAGCAGGTTCTCAAATCCACCCTAAAATTCCCCGATGTAGCACGTGAGCGAATTCCCCCCCCATTCTCCCATTCTGCCACATGAAACATCCCAATCACGAGTATCTCTTCCGGCGCAACCAACCCCAACTTACCTCCATCGACGTTCAAGTCAAATTTTATGAATATCAAGAGGCCCACCCACAACACATATTCTTTTACACTGACGGCTCCCGTACCGGCAATGGTACGGGTGCCGCCTGGTGCGGTGGGCCCGGCAGTGGCCAAACCAAATTAACACTACATCATTCGGTATACACAGCAGAATTAGTCGCCGTACTCACTTTCCTCCAACACATCATCGCACGACACATCACTACCCCTATCACAATCTGCACTGACTCACGATCCTCCGTTGACGCCCTCGGGGCCATACATAACCCCACACGCCCCAGACTCCACGCCATCCGACACCTCTATCATGACAACCACGCATACCTACAGCTCACTCTTCTCTGGATCCCTGGACATAGGGGTATCCCGGGTAACGAGCGCGCGGACGGCCTTGCAAGGGCGGCAATTGACCTCCCTCTGGATAATTGTGCCCCAGTACCACCCTGTGATCTCCTTACTGTAGCCAATATGTTACTCTACAAATATATCCAGGCCTGCTGGTCACACGACACTACACACCTACACCTACACACTATCAAACCCACACTCTCCAACTGGCCCTGTTCCCACCAGCACTTCCGTTTGGATGAGGAACACATGCCGAGTTCGCATTACTGTCGACCACGTTTTACTCACATGTCCAGCATATGCTCCTCATCGCCGCGCTATTCTCCACTATTTCAACTGCAACCATACGCAGATATCGCTCCGGCCACTCCTCGGAAATGACCACCCGGCACTCCTCGAGCTGCTCTTCCGCTTTTTACACAATACCAAGCTTTCCGAACTGATTTGATTTCTCTGTCACACGTTACCTGGCTCCACCTGATTTGACGTGAAGTTGACGGATATATGACATGCGTTGCACCCTATGTTAGCTGTATTACTGCGTTACACACGTGTTCCTCTCCGTCGTCCAAAAACACATACATATAGGATATTTTACACTAGGTAGGAAGAGACCGATCCAATTTGGCAAAAGCGGACGGTTCTCCTTATAAATTGCGCTTGGTTTTTTACCTACGGGTTTTCCAAGCTGCTTGGTTTTCTCCTTCTCAGGTTTTTCCAAGCTTTAACTCAAACATACACCTACACATACAAGGTCGGGCCCGACGCCTACGACTCGCCCTGGGCGCCGGGCCTCCGCTTCGCTTTTCAGGTCGCAGGTGGGCAGTGGAGCCTCTCCGGAGGTTGCGATGCTGTCCACCCTCCAAGTGTCCTTCTGATTGTCGTGTATGCATGTATGTATGTCCGTGTATGAACCTGTATGCTATGTATGTATTGGCCCTTTACGCCACGTTCTTTGTTTGTCGGCGTCTCATTTTTCCTCTCTTGCTTCTTTGATATAACCGGATGCCACATAAGCTGGATTAACGTAGCCCTTTCTTTAACGTAACAAATCTCTAGCGGATGGCACTTTGGTACAGATGCACAAAAATATATATATATGCGTATAAGCATATATACCCCGCTGGATTATATACTTGCTTATTTATTTGTCAAATCGCTAGCAGGTACAGACAACATCTGCAGGCCACGATAATTTTAAAGTAGCAGCAGCGAGGCACTGTGATGCACAAATGATTTTCTAAATGTCAGCATAAATACGATCAGTGTGAAGGTAAAGGTTAAGGGCCCACCCAAGCAAACGTGGACAAGTCGCAAAACAACATATTACAGCATCCTACAGTGCTCCATCTAGGTCGGTAAATGGCGAAATATAGTCGGTCACAACACGCTGCTTTTCTACCACACTCTGCGGTCTGCAGTTTAGAACCTTTAGTGATTGCATTCCCCGCCTCCGAAGGACCACCGGCGAGGCGCGGCCGAAGGTAACAATACCGAACACGGGCGATAGTTAACCGTTACAAGGAAGGGGTACGGGAGAGCCTAGAGGATGGGATTTGACACCTTGGAGCCAATGGCAACGAACCCCAGTCAAATCTGCTTAGATGAGGCGCTACCCCCTCCCACACCTAGAAGTGCAGTCAGAATTTTGCGATGGATACGTGGGCGAATATGAAACCGATAGCCACACACTGTTCGGCTGAAGCTATATTAGAGACATCCTTAGTGGAAAGACATCGTACTTGATCCCCAGTGTTTGTGGGAGGCTACGCTACTGCTCCCCCTCTCCCTCCCCTCATCCAAGTGTCTGGTGGACAATTTTGTGGACGACAGACGATACCAGTTCGGCGGGACGATACCAGGTTCTTCAGACAGAACATAACACATCAAAGATAAAAGAAGGAAGGGGGCCCTGATTTCTTGGACCTTTTAAAACGCGCACCGGAGGAGTGGTATCCGGCCATCCGTCCAGTCTTCTGACGATTTATCATAACCAGGCAGGGATGTGATAATATATTAGTATGGTGTAACTGTTTGAAATTGATAAGCGCATGACATGGAAAACTATTTGTTCAACCGTCAAAACGACTGCACATTTATTACTGATTGATTAACATGCCCAAACTGACTGCAAAAGATAAAAAGGAGCCTTAATTTCAGGAATAGAAACAACGTTATCCCTTCCAAATTCGAATCTTCATAAATTGTTCTCTCCAAATACATGACCCTGAAGCATAAATCTAACCCTACACCCATGTGTGATATTTGTTATTCCCATATGCCCGACCTTGCTGATTCATGCTATGCCAGTGACATCACGAAAATATTGCAGCACAAGCGAAGATACTTACCATGTTCGCATACATAGCTGTGCGCAGAACTCCCTTTGACCTGTACCACGGTCATGGCCTTTGATAACCTTGATCTGAAATTTGTACGAGATTTGCAATCTGTACAGCAGATGCATAAGAAGGTACGAAAAGTTGTCTGCACACATTCGAACGCCATCCTGGAAAACCTGAGAGGTGGGGGCTCCAGACACCCCCCGGCCCAGCGTCGGTTAATGTGGGGTTAGCGAAGCAGCGAAGCCGCTTCAGCATTTTCGATCAAAAACCAGGGGGGGGGGGGATCGACTCGACTCCTCCTAGTAGAGCGGGAGTTCATCTGCGAAGGTACTGGTACGATACGGTACGGGTGGCTAGCAGTATCCTGAAATTCCGAAAGTTGATGGGAGACCAACACGCATTACTTACAAATTGCATCGATATCACTTTTTCATTTTGACATTAAGTACCACTTTTGCTTTTTTATTCTGCACTGAGTGAGAGTTGGATATTTAAAATCACTATGGATTTTTTGGCAGCAGTAGACATCAGTTAGCTTGTTTGACATCACCCTCCCCTCCTCTCTACCCTACAACAAAAAACAAAACAAATGCAGGACATTAGTGATGAGCGATAGTGAGCCTGGTGTTAGTCTGAATATTTTGTTTTGTGTATGTACAGTCACATATTTTTGTGGATGCGCTGTGATTCCATGCCCCAGAGTTTCCAGGTTGTTTGTTCTTTGTTAGATGCATGCCAAGCTGGTTTGTTCAGGCTTAGAAGTCCGAAGGAGGCTAGGATAACTCGGAGATCGTGGGCCCTCCTGCGAGATGTTTGCCAGCCGCATGACGCATTTGTGGCGGATCAGCTCAAGCCTGATGCCAGTGCGTCCATGCGACCACACCCTACAGCATGCTCCCGTGTTGCAGAATGGAGCAAGCTTGGGCGTTAAAGGCGCATATGAGAGAGCGGTGATCTAGACGGAGGTGGTGTTTTCTAGATGCTTGGGCACTGCGGATGAGCGGGCCAAGCATGCAGTTGACTCGAGCTGCGATTTTGTCAACGTGGTGTGCGAATGTCAGCTTTCAGTCTGGAATGATGCGAGATCGTGGATTTCATTGGCGCTGGCCACATTGTGTCTGTACAATGTGTAGTGAGTGAACACGCGACGCTTGTGCAGCGTGATGGTCATCGCGCAGCACTTCTGCCGATCGAGTTCCAGCCGCCACGTTCGTCACCACGACGGTCCGGTGTGTCCAGGTCGGCCTGTAAAGCTCGGTCATTCTCAGATTATAGCCATAGAACAGCTTCACGTTGTCGGCGTACAGAAGCAGTTCGTAGAAATCTGGTTTGCAGTTTTTGACGTGCAGCAAGTGAATAAGGGACGCACGTGCAGCCGTCTGGGACGCCGCACCTCACAGGCGCCCACTCGGAATGCCGTCAGCTTACTACAACAGTACACCACGCTGTCGGCGATCGCTCAAATACGACTCGATCCATGGAGAGCTTTGTCCGAGGCATGTAGTCACTGGCGGATCCAGGGGGGTGGCTATTCCGGCCATGCCCCCCACCTAAGCGCTTCATAGGGGGGGGGGCATAGTGTCTTTTGCCCCCCCCCCCAAACCAACAAAAGTAGATTGAATTAAAATGCAGTAACCATTGCTGAGGTTAAAAAATAGCGTTCCGGGTGAAATAATCTCCAATTTTAAAGGTATTTTGTTATAATTGTTTGGAAGCACAATATGGTAGGATAGTAGATTAACGTGATACGTGCACGAACGTTGACGTGGTACAAGACGTTGAACGTGAACGTGAACGTTTTGGTAAACAAGAACAAAAATCCGGTAAGATAGAAACGGTGGAGGTAGGCGAGGCCCCTACACAGGCAATTATGTTGTCAATTTGTATTTTATTTTACTTTTTTAAAATCTTTTTTTAATGGGCCCCTTTGCCAAATAGTGGTCGAAATCCGGTGCTTTTAACCAAAAATAGTGGGAGAATAGGCACCCTCCAAATCCGTTCGACCCCTCCCTGACGCAATTCCTACGTACGCCACCGGGGGAGGGGGAGAGGAGGGGCTGACGCCGAAAACCGAAAGTTGCCCCCCCCACAAACAGGTGGGCTAGATCCGCCAGTGCATGTAGTGACGGAGTTTGAGGAGTTCTATAAGTGAATTAAATCAATACATATGGACGAGTTCATGGTGCGTTTTGTCCAGACGTTGCTGTGGGTGGTTTTGTTGCCTTTGTGTGTAGATAATTGGTGCGTTAGGGACCTCTGACAATTTCCTTCCCACAGGGAAAATTTGTGTCTAGACCTATCCCTACATTTGCTGTACTTACGCCAGCATCAGGTGCTCCAGATGCCCCCGTGTGTGGCGATGGTGCTACCTTGCGCGTGATTAGGGGAGGCATCTAATGGACACAACTGTCTTGAAAGCGCTTCCAGTGCTTATGTGAGCGAAATTGTTTTTTTTTCATACTACCGCTAGGAATGTATGAGAACAAAATTGAATTGTTCATATGATATATATGAACAAAATTGATCGTTGTTTGTTCGACAATTTGCAACCGTGCAATCCTGAGCGTAGTGCTGTCAATTCGTTAATAGGTTCGAATGTCGCTGAAGAAAAATGCATGTGCAGGGTTTTGGCCAATGAAAGCTTTGTTTAGCTCATAGGTAGACCAGGTGACCATTTGAAGCGGCTCAGATTTCGTCGATGACCACCGAATAGTTTTTACCCGTTATATTTTACAATCGTGAACTTAGGGCATGTCACGAGGCCAATAGCTGGATAGTCTGGGAACAAAATTTGCATATTGCAAAGTTGATGTATGCATGCTTCAAAATGAATTGTGTTCAAGCTTAAACTTAGTTGACCTGATCATACGGCGTGATCTGATCGTACCTCAGGGTTTTCGGATATCAAGCATATGTACGCATTTTGCTTGAATAAATATGTTGAAAGTACCCGAGGCATATATCATTTTCAGGCTACTCTCCAATATAAATGTCATGCCACTGGATTGACCTATGATGACCTTTATGGACCACAGCGCGGCAAAAATGAAGCAAAACAGTGATGTGAGTTCTAGGCTACATCAGCCTGCCAATGACAATTGTCCTGTCTCACTAGCGTGCATAGTTCGGAAGATGATTGTCGGTTGTTCTCGGTGCTTGTGATGTGCTTGTGTTAATGTCTGCAGGTGTGTTATCTGTATTGTTCTGATGTATGTTTGAGGTTGTTTATGACTTGATGACAGGAGTTGGTGATGGCCTGATCGAGATCAGTTGGTAAGTTCGGGCTTGTTGGTAGGAACGGAGCGAGAAGAAAGTAACCGCTGATGTAGACGAGTAGAAGTTGCGATCCGCACGGTGCCAGAATGGGTCGTGTGTTGTAGACGTGAAGGGTGAGAGGGGGGGGAGAGTCGGGTCGGTTTCTAGCAATGCAATTTGATTTTGTTAGAACACACACATGTACACACTGTGGAACTTTTTCCTTTTTTGCCGTGTGTTTTTTCTTTGGACCTTTTTTGTCTTTGTCTTCGATTTTTTAAAAAAAATTCCTGTTGTCATTTCCATCTTAGTGTAATTTTCCTGTTTTTTTGTTTGTTTGTTCGCTTTTCCCTTTCTAGCACTTAATGGGTGAAAGATGGGAGAAGAAAAGAGATAGAGAGAGAGAGAGTGAAGTATATGTTTGTGTGCTGTTCGGAGTGTGATGCTGTTCACTGTTGGCGGGTATTGCCACGCATTGATGGTTTGCTGCACGCATAGTTGGTGTTTGTTTTGTTGCTAGCACGTGTCGTGGGGGTCTCTGAGTGTGTTGTGGTTCGTGATGTGTTTCTGTGTGGTGAACTGTCCGATTCTCTGTCTCAGGTTTCATAGTCATTGTCTGAGATGATCGAGTCAGAGTCTGTGATGGGCCCGTAATGAGCGAGTTGGTGTATGTGAGGCGGGGGTGACGGCTTCGGGCCCCGTGTGTGATGTGGCGCTAGTGTTGGGTGATTATTTGCATGTTGTGTGCTGTAGTAGTGGAGGCGGGCACTGCGTTGGGCGCTTGGATGTGTCGTGTCGTGATCGGCCCTGTGTTGGTGTGGGCCCTGTGTTGGTGAGGTGTGTGTGTGTGTGTGTGTATGTGTGTGTGTGTGTGTGTGTGTGTGTGTGTGTGTGTGTGTGTGTGTGTGTGTGTGTGTGTGTGTGTGTGTGCGATATGATTGATGTGGATGGTGTGGGTGTCGTTGAAGTGCTTTGCTGAGAGGTGTGGCCACAGTGTTTGGTGTGTGGGCTGTGCTTGTTGTGTGAGGCTGTACTGCGTGTGTGTGTTGTCGTGGTAGAGTCGTGTGGTCTGCACGCGTTGTGATGACGGTGCACCCGGATGCATGCGACGTGCCGATCGTGCCGGCCGCTAGCTGTGGACCCACGGCCCTGTCTGGGGCAGCAAGGTCCATCCCTCAGGCTGAACGAGACGGAGAACCTCCTTCTCTGTCCCTTTCCCCACCGAGCGCGGACCCGATCTCAGCAGGCGTGGGCTTCGCCGCAGCCAACGCAGCCCGCACGGCAACAGTGCCAGCATCTGTGTGACTTGTGCCGGCGCAAATGCCACACGTAGGCGCTGCGTCGTGACCCCCTCCCCACGCCCCACGCCTCCCCATTGGGGTATCAGCGACCTTAGCGCCGACAGGTTTGACAGCGATCACGTACACGGGCATGTGTAGTTCACGTGGCGTGACGGGGCATCTGACGCAACCTGCCTTAATGTGCCACGGAGGCTTGCGGGTATTGAGTATGAGATGAAGTGTCGTGCTTGTATGGTAGGACGAAGGGCCTGTAGAAGGCGCAGAACATCCGGCTCTCACTTGAAGGCCAGGCTATCCGCTCCCATACAGGCCCACTTTCTTGAGACCATATGGTGCCTTGCATGGGCGGAGGTTCCTATGCCTTTGCTGGGGCCCTGGCTCCATCAGCTTTGATTTGAACCCCAGCAATTTGATCTGAGCCCCATCGATCTCAATGTGGGCTCTGCAGATGAATTGGTCTAAAAATAGGTTAAGCAAAGGAAAATAAGTGGAATCAGTCATTATGCAGGCCAAATAAACATGGTATTCATCACACTAATGCCACATGGCATCTTCCATCATGGGGAAGCTGATAGTCCTGCGGTGACGAATATTTATCCAACTGAGATCAGGCTTGTAGGAAGAAAAAGAAGCGATTTGCAGTTGACTTCGAAATCACACATTTACCGTTAACGTGAATGAGAATTGATTCCGATCAAGAATGATCTGATTCGGAATCACATTTGAATCATTATTTTTGGATGGGAATCAAACGTGATTGAATTATTTTTGCAAAAGAACCCATTTTACAAAACAGAACAAAACAGAACCCATTTGGAAACAGAACCAATTTTACAACCCATGCAGTGCTTCCCATATAATATAATTTTGAGCCGAAAAGTGTCTACATATATTGCCTGGGTTCAATGCCAATCTTACCAGTGAGCCACATCGATTAGAGATAAACCACTTGCGGGAAATGGACACCAAAGTAATCAGCATTATTAGCATCACAATTTCTTACCTATCTACATATTATATGTAGATAGGTCTATGGCTACAATAACAATCATTTGTCTCTCTCCCTCTCTCTCTCTCTCTCTCTCTCTCTCTCTCTCTCTCTCTCTCTCTCTCTCTCTCTCTCTCTCTCTCTCTCTCTCTCTCTCTCTCTCTCTCTCTCTCTCTCTCTCTCTCTCTCTCTCTCTCTCTCTCTCTCTCTCTCTCTCTCTCTCTCTCTCTCTCTCTCTCTCTCTCTCTCTCTCTCTCTCTCTCTCTCTCTCTCTCTCTCTCTCTCTCTCTCTCTCTCTCTCTCTCTCTCTCTCTCTCTCTCTCTCTCTCTCTCTCTCTCTCTCTCTCTCTCTCTCTCTCTCTATATATATATATATATATATATATATATATATATATATATATATATATATATATATATATATATATATATATATATATATATATATATATATATATATATATATATATATATATATATATATATATATATATATATATATATATATATATATATATATATATATATATATATATATATATATATATATATATATATATATATATATATATATATATATATATATATATATATATATATATATATCTATATATCTCTCTCTCTCTCTCTCTCTCTCTCTCTCTCTCTCTCTCTCTATATATATATATATATATATATATATATATATATATATATATATATATATATATATATATATATATATATATATATATATATATATATATATATATATATATATATATATATATATATATATATATATATATATATATATATATATATATATATATATATATATATATATATATATATATATATATCTCTCTCTCTCTCTCTCTCTCTCTCTCTCTCTCTCTCTCTCTCTCTCTCTCTCTCTCTCTCTCTCTCTCTCTCTCTCTCTCTCTCTCTCTCTCTCTCTCTCTCTCTCTCTCTCTCTCTCTCTCTCTCTCTCTCTCTCTCTCTCTCTCTCTCTCTCTCCCCGGCGATCATCTCCACCGTCCAGGGATCAAAGGAGCACATGGGTTCCCCACCATCCCAGCGCCGGAGGAAGTAATCGCCGGCTCCAGTGGGTGTGCTCGTGTCGGTGTCCATGTTGTCCAAACGTTAGTAATGTGTGTTAGCGTGATTGTGTGCAGTTTCTCAAAGAGGTACAATGATGGTGAGTGAAGATTCAATAAGAAAGAATGGTTGTGCAGAAAGCCCTATAGTGAGTGTAGAAATGCAGGGCAGTTTCGAGGAAGAGGACACAATGAAATCACACAGCCGGTGCTTGAAGAGAGTATTAAGCAGAGCCTAGAAAAGATCGTACAGAAGGCACGGAATGGACAACTTGAGAACATTGTCCTGCCTTGCATAAAGCGCAACACAAAAGTGCACAAAGGGGCAAATTGCAACTTAGCCGGAATACATCCAAGCATTGGCGTTCTTGAATTCTTTACATTTTGTGACTGCCACTTATGTAAAAAAGTTGTTAGTTTTCATATGTGGCCCTCATTTGAGCTTTTCTGTAAGACATCAGGTTAGAACAATCGCTTAAACGCAATCATTGCGGGATGTCGACCGCAAAGCCCGGGACCACGCGCCAATAAGCCGCACATTGGATGCCTTCAGTACTGGGCTATGGTTGATGTTCAAGTAAAAGAGCTTATGGTCTAATAGCCATCACCATTTGGAGCATATTGATACGCACATATAGTTTCACTTATTGTCATTGCCCTATGCCTGCAATTTCAGTGCGGAGTCCTTACACCAGCCCTGAAATAATTTTCTGAAACGATGGAGAAAATCACAATGTTCGACGCGAGTCGAACATTGTTGACGAGCGTACGCCATTCATATCTCCACATGTTTTTGTATATGACCCAACCTGATTTCGCTCTGCGATCATTTGCAACCAGACGAATTGTTCAGTTCCAAACATGTTTTTAACACGTCGCGCGGCCGGCTGGAGGAGTACTATCGCGCATGGGTGTAGCCACGGTTTCGAAAATGGGGGGGGAGACAAACCAGGGACGCGGTAAGCTTGGACAGAACAGAGGGTTTTTAGATTCAGGTCTAGTTTTCAGATTTACCATTGTTAAAAAGGATATTTGGGAGACAAAAAAGTTCCGCCAAAATTAGCAAGTTTCACCCTTGTCACTGCATGTGAACATCTAGCTTTATGTCGTATGTGCCATGCCCGACTTCACAATCACCAATCACCATAGAGCAACGCTGTAAGTACGCTAAACGTTGCCTTCTTGTAGCAGGAAAAATAGAAAATGTTGGACGATGGCTTTATTTTAGTAAATATGGGCATACAGTAACCTTTCCCATGCTTTCCTGTTTACGGGGACACATTTAGATGCAGTGACAACCAGGGCGGATAAAGGGTGTGGCACCGAGGGGATGTGCTCCCCACATGGAAGGCGGCACCCCTCCGGCCGGAAAAAGGCGCCCCTCTGAAAAGGTTACAGTGTACCCGCTCGAATTTTTCAGCCAGATGCGCCCCTATGAAAGGAAAAGGCACCCCCTGGGAAGGAAAGGCGCCCCTTCGGGAGGGACCGAGTGCAACCCGTCCCCTCGAATATTTCAGCCAGAGGCGCCCATCCAGGCGCTTTCGCAGCGGCGCTACTCGAAAGAAATGGCGCCCCTCCAGACAAGTGTCCCCCACAACTATTCCTGGATCCACCCCTGATTACAACATTGCTCTCTCGTGGTTATGAACCCGGTTGGTTATAAAATCGTGCACATTCATGTGTGGCTTCTCTTGCAAATTTGACAACTTCCGTTGAATCATTAAGAGGAAAGCAAACAATGTCAGGAAAAAAAATCTTTTTCTGCTAACGTCGACCCCTGTTTCGTATGCAGCAGCCTATCCTATTTGGCTACACGCACTATTACAGGCTCGATTGATATGGGGCTTTCCTATGGCCAGCTACTCAAAAGTTAGGACAGCCAGCTTAGGAATGCCTCATATTTTATAGGCATGTCCGGAACAGCAGTGTGGCAGTGTAAATTAAAAACCAGCGATGAGAGCGCCGTCCGAGCAGGTTATGACGGATTTCTTGGGGGACCTCCTAGTCATATAGGATATGAGTGCCTGCTATCACAACGGCTACACACAAAAAGAGAGATTTCATCCTCCTATTCCTATTTCACTCAATCATTGCACACGCACCGGACCCTCGACACGTTCGAAAATATTTCGATATCTCAACATTCGGATACCGTACGGCAAGCCACGTCGAATGACACCCACATAATGCAAATTGAAGCCATAGTAACGAAACTCCAGGACTTCGAAAACTTAAAACTAACCTTTGACCTTGAGGCTTGACCTGACATGTCCCGGGTTGAAATGTTACTCCAGGGTTGTCCGTCGGCTACTTCTTGATACAAAACATGGGTAGCTTTTGGAGAAAACGAAGAAATGCTGGGCGACCGAAGAAATTAGCTCGACCTTTGACTTTGCAAATTAATGTGATTTCTGAATGGTTTGCTAGAGTACCTCACGGCACGTCAAATGACACCCACTTGATGAAAATTGAAGACATAGCGACGAGGCGCGAGGAATTCGAGCAACTCAAGCTAACCTTCGATCTTGTGGTTTTACATTGACATGTCCCGGTTTGAAATGTTACTCGAGGTTCACCACGGGCAATTGCTTGATACAGACGTGGGTAGGTTAGGGCGAAGAAAAAGTGCCGGGCGACCGAAGAAATCGGGTCGACCTTTTTACCTTTAAAATCACTTCGAATTCGTAACGTTATAATTTCAAACAAGCCACGTCGAATGACACCCAATTGGTGCAAATTGTACCCATAGCAACGAATCGCGGGGACTTAAAATAAAATAAAAACTAGCCTTTGACATTCAGGTTTGACATTGACATATCCCGGTTTCAAAATGTTACTGCATGGTTAACCATGGGTTATCGCTTGATAGTGGATCTGGGTAGGCTTGGGCGAAAACCAAAAAAAAAAAAGTGAGGCGACCGAAGAAATCAGCTTGAATTTTCACCCGTCGAGATTATTTCGAAGTATCAACTTTCTGATACCGCAAAGCAAGCGACGTCAAATGATATCCATTTTCTGCAAATTGAAGCCATAGCAACGAAACGCGAGGTCATGGAAGAACTCAATCAAAAATAAAAACTAGATCGAGTTGAAACTTGACTCGAGTGTTAACCACTGGCTATCGGTTGATACCAGATTTGGATAGGTTTGAGCGAAAACAAACAAAATAGGCGACCAGAGGATCAGCTTGGCCTTTGCCCTTGAAAAAAATAACTATATTGCTTATCTTTACCGCATAACAACATGTTAATAACATAACATAACATATTAATACCGCATAACAAGCCACGTCGCATGACGCCCGATTGATGGGAATTGAAGCGATAGCAACCGAATCTCGCGTTCGGTCGATATCGCTTCAATATCGCCATCTAATAAATCAAGCTAACTTTGACCTTGAAGTTTGACCTTGACATGTACCGGTTAGAAATGTTACAGGATGGCTCACCACAGGCTATCGCTTGATACCAGATTTGGGCAGGTTTGGGTGAAAACGAAAAAAATGGGAGGCGACCAAAGAAACCGGTCTGCGTTGGACATTGACCGTTAATGTGGTCATGTGAGACGGATGTAGTTGCTTCCAGCATGTTCAGTACGAGCAGAAACATTTGTTGTAACTGATTCGCACGATCATAAACACATCGCTGAATGCCTTAATGCCAATAGAAATACGCCTCTGGCGAACTCGTCGCCACTGGCGGGTCTAGCCCACTGGTTTGGAGGGGGGGGGCAACTTTCGGTTTTCGACGTCTTGGCGGCGGCGGCGGCGGTTTTCTCGGCGGCGGCGGTTTTCAACGTCTTGTACCACGTCAACGTTCGTGCACATGTACACACTGGCAGATCCGATTTTGTCAACTCTTGCTGTAAGCAGAACTTGAGCAGCATAGAACCCTTGATGTGTGTCGGAATGTACTATGCTACCATATTGGCTTCCAAACAATTATAAAAACTATCCTTAAAATTGCAGATTCTTTCATCCAGACGATATTTTTTAACTTCGGCAAAGGTTACTGCATTTTAACTCAGTTTACTTCTGTTGGTTTCGGTGGGGCCAAAAGACACTATGCCCCCCCCCCCCTTTTAAGCGCTTTGGGGGGGGGTGTCATGGCAGGAATGACCCCTCCCTGGATCCGCTAGTGCTCGTCGCTGAATACTAATACGAATACGTTAACTTGACGTACGTGCTTAAGGCTGCCCATGACTCTCATCCATGGTCTTGAAGATACCCAGGGACACCCAGTCACATTTTTGCAAGATATATCGATATCTGCAAAGTGGAATGCAACCTAAGAAGTATAAAGCCTTGCGATAATGCACATTTGTTGCCTCGCAAAGCACAATTTTCCACCCAAGCGAAAACAAAAGACGGTCAAGCTTCATGTTATTCAAGAATGGCCTACAAGCAGAAATTTCTAACGCTTATTGATTTACCGCTCGGAGATTTTGTGACGACAGGTAGCCTGTGAAGCCCATTGATTGGCTATATCGGCTTCTAGTACTTTTGGTGATTCTCTTGCATATATATTTCCTCTATATAAATGAGCAAGTACAATTTTGCGACGATCATACTCGGACAGCTGAGGCTTGGGGGACACGAAAGAAATTGATGGGGACAAATCGTCACTTTTCATAAATTGGGGGCATGTCCCCCCCCCCCCAATGGCTACACCCATGCGACCGCGCACACATCAAACGTGCGTGCCCGTACACCTGTCACACGTCATATCTCAAAATACCCCAGTTGATCCCGATTCGGTGACCTGTGACATCAAAGGCATCAAAGCAAAATGTCAAAATCTAGCCGGTTAGCATAGGTTACTTTGGGTCGCTCTAAAAGCTACAATTTCACTCCGATTGCTTTGGAACTGGCTTCAAACGATTCGTCTCAATTCGTTGCGTCAGATGAGTGGTAGGAAGTCACACGTGGGTCAAGGTCACTCATAGGTCATGTCAGGCAATATTAGGTCAGGTCAAGTTAGAGAATGTCACGGGAACGTAAATTGATGTAAATAGTGTTGTTTTTGCATGTTTTCAGACGTCATGTGCTGATTACAACGCATCATAAGTCTGAAAATCGACGCTAACAACATCTGGTCACGTGCGGTCAAATGGTTCCTCATCGGTGACCTGAGATGGCCTTGATCAGTGACCTCATGACATACCTGGCTCTTTGCAGCCCCATCCGACCAACACGGCCAATCTCGAGCCTAGACAGACGCCAGTGCGTCTGACGGCAACATGACAACACCTACAGCACACGAACCGCCGTGCAAACGTTTTGTTATGACGTCATAAATCGGCGATCTGACCTGACTTGGAGCATTTTTGGCGTCAAAATGTACCAAATTGACCACTCTATCGATATCCAAAGTTTGGTTGCGCTCCCGCCAACGGCATGCCAGCTAACAATGAATTCAGGATAAATTGCAATTTCCTCACTGCTGCCAAAATTGATCTTATTTGACCCTGATGACGTCACCACGATTCATCTAGAATTCATTACCTGAAGTTGAACCTGATGGTTAAAGATATCCCAACCCAACGCAGCCGCGACACATTTGATTGATTGTGGAATTTGCGTTTGCCAAGGACAGCATAGGTGGGTACCTACCCACATACCGATCCAAGGACAGCATACCGACATACCTATCTAGATATGTGGGTACGTACCCGAGCTGTATTTTTTAATAAAACAATCGTGTAGCTTGTAAGCCCATTTCAACATGTCAGCCAGCGGTAGTACGCATGCACCCAGCTGCGGGGTGTCGGTACATTTGAGTGACGTCACCAACAGTTGACTGGCAGTCAGCTGACGATGGCTTGGATACAGTAGTCGGTTTTACAGCGGAAATTTGCTCCCAGGTCACGTGGTCTCAGGAACGAGATAGAGGGAAAAGACCCGGCATAGTAATCTGCATAAATTAAAAGCGACCAGCAAATATAATTCTCACATCAGTTTTGATAACGAAATAGGTTTTACTATCGACGCTGCTGAAATAAGTAGAACTAAACTTACGAATATCAGCAAATTGCAATACGCTTTCTAATTTACGTCGAGACTGCACTCAGCTCTACGGCATCTGGCAGCGGACGGATGACTGCCAGATGACAAATTGGCGCTGTGGTTAAATTAGCGAAGGATGCGGTTATAAGCGAACTTCCTGAGCAACGGTAGAGAAAATGATCACAAAAGTACACTTAATCGATGTCAGCCAAGTTTATAAATCCATAACTGATACTGCCGACATGCTCACGCCGCACAACTAATAAATAATCGCAACACATCCCACGAGTAGGACGCTCGTGCACCGACTGATTTGTTGCCTGCCGCGTACTGGGATATAGGTTTCGGAATATAAAATGGTTTAAGGAACATTATACTAAAACAATCAGTCTAAAATCGTTTTATTCTCACCACCCAGAAACAAGTTTTGTCAATGAAAAGTTCAGAAAATTGAGTAAATCAATTCTTGTTAATAATAAATGTTCTTCGATGTACTTTTTTTAGTTCATGTCTGGAATGTTTAGTTGAAGCAAGGAATGACTTCGAAGGATGTAAAGCGACTAGACGGGAGAGCAAATTGCCGCTGTAAAACCAACTATTGGTGAGATAAAGGAAGCGTGAGGGGGTAATACTTGGAGAATACCGGGATGTTGTTCCCTGTCCCCAGCAATTTTGGGTAAATTTGTGCTTTAAGGTATTGTTTCAATTATTAGAATTTTTCTGCGGCATGCTGATGAATGTTGATGTTGTTAATATGAAGCGACTAATCATTTTATTATTTATATACAAACCCCTGAGTGCAAATTAGAAAACAAATGTATAGACTATTCCCTATTTAAAATCATGCCATTGAGCATTGCAATGCCAGATCATGCAGACTCCTTCAATGGGGTAATGATATTTGGTGACCTAACAGTATGTTTTAGGCAAATTAACACCAGTAGGTTATGTTGTGTTGGGCATGTTTTTGGCTGCAATTTTACATTTTGTAAATTTGCAGTTTATGGTAATTTCTGATTTCTTGGATTTTATTTTTAATGCAATGTTTATGAATGTGCTGAGCATGGTGTGACCACTCATTTCCTCCAAATGCATACTATTCAGTTGGGAAGCAAAATACCACAAAAAGAGGCTTGGAGTTGGATACCTACCTTGGAGTAAAAATAATGCTGGCTGTAATGATCGCACGATGGGTCTACTACCGGCCGTAGGGACAGCAAACACAGTCTGTACCAGTGTACATAGCAAGCGTACGTATGAACGGTCTCTACCTACCGTTCAGCAGTGGAACTTGCATACTTTCTGTATGTACGGGCAGTGCCGGCTGGGGTGGAATGGAGGCCGATTGTGACCTCATTTGACCCTGAAGACATTGACCTGGGGTCATGAAGTGTATACTGCAGTGTTTTCACTACAGCTGTAATTCCTCCAAATTTTGTGCTTCTAGTTTCAGATCTTATGTGGCCAACCCCTGCCCCCAGGTGAACGTTATGTGAGAGGCATGTTGACCTTGGATCTTCTGCACTTCCTACTGTAGCGTTGCTTGCACTAGAAATGTAACGGAATGTGGTGCATACGGAACCAGGCTGTTGAAATAAACAACTTCAACTGGATATGGATGCAATGTTTCATGGGGTCACAAACCCTTGCTGTGAGTTAGGTGTATGACTACTTTGGTTCAAAGATACCAAAAGTTGAATGCCTGCAAAAAGTGAGAGGTCTTAACGCGAGACAGCGTGAAGCTGTCATGGAACCATCTCAGTGACTAGTCCATCAGAATCCT
>JAOTOM010001581.1:0-73504 GCA_034440615.1 Ashinkailepas kermadecensis | reverse complement strand
CCTCTGAGCTGGGACGATACGAGAATAAAGATGAGCCTAACCAATGTTGCCTTTGCAAAAGATATCTTGAAGTGAAGGAAATCGGACACAATTGTGATGCCTAACCCTTGTTTTACGACGGCAAGGGGACATGAGCAGTTGGCATTCACCACTGCCAATTGATACCACCCCCGACCTGACAAATCATCAGTACTGACGCCGCGCTCCGACCTGCTGACCACTGCCAACTGATACCACCCCTGACCTAACCAATCATCATTACTGACGCCGCTCTCTGACCTGCTCCTTGGACCAGTCGTCAGTACTGACGCCGCTTTCTGACCTGCTCCTTGGACCAGTCGTCAGTACTGACGCCGCTCTCTGACCTGCTCCTTGGACCAGTCGTCAGTACTGACGCCGCTCTCTGACCTGCTCCTTGGACCAGTCGTCAGTACTGACGCCGCTCTCTGACCTGCTCCTTGGACCAGTCGTCAGTACTGACGCTGCTCTCTCACCTGCTCCTTGGACCAGTCGTCAGTACTGACGCCGCTCTCTGACCTGCTCCTTGGACCAGTCGTCAGCACTGACGCCGCTCTCTGACCTGCTCCTTGGACCAGTCGTCAGTACTGACGCCGCTCTCTGACCTGCTCCTTGGACCAGTCGTCAGTACTGACGCCGCTCTCTGACCTGCTCCTCGGACCAGTCGTGGACGGGCCCGCCCCGCCATACGTGGCAGTTGCCGCGCCGGTCCGCGGTGATGGCGCCAGATGTCTGGGCCGCTTGACCGCCGGCAGACCGGGGCAGAGATCCGGAGCAGAGGTGGGACGGCCGCGCTGCTGCCACTGCCTCCTCTGCAAGGTCAGGCCAGGTCAGATCAGACTAGGGCAGACAGCCGGAGCAGAGGTGGGACGTCCGCGCCGCTGCCACTGCCTCCTCTACAAGGTCAGGTCAGGTCAGATCAGACTAGGGCAGACAGCCGGAGCAGAGGTGGGGCGTCCGCGCCGCTGCCACTGCCTCCTCTGCAAGGTCAGGTCAGGTCAGATCAGACTAGGGCAGAGGTCCGGAGCAGAGGTGACTCCCCTCCTCCTCTGCAAGGCCAGGTCAGGTCAGATCAGACTAGGGCAGAGGTCCGGAGCAGAGGTGGGACGTCCGCGCCGCCGCCGCCGCCGCCACCACCACCACCACCCCTGCAAAGTCGGGTCTTTCGAGCTCTCGCCCCGCCCCTCCGCAGTAATGCGTAGACAACGGGAAATGCGACTTGACTGGGGGGGGGGGGGCGGTCATGGGTGGGTGTGCACCACGGCCCCTTCAGCTAGCATGTTAGATGAGACCCTGGATCATAGTCTGGTCCGGCATGTTAGAGGAGACCTTGGACCATAGTCTGGTCTGACCCAAACCGTAGGACCAACGCGCGACCTTATCCAGGTCGCCAGCCGCTCATCACATGCCCTCACGTAGAACAATAACAAAACGTTTCGTTGCCTGTTTTGTCTTTCAGCCGATGCACCCGCAGCGGTATGTTGGTTGGCTATGGGTCTCCGACGCACTCAACAGCTGAGGTCATATGGCGTCGCCTGTCTCCCACCTTTGCAGAAATGGAGGGCGTCGCGGAGAATCGAACCCCGTACCTCTGGCATGCAATACTATCAGTTTAACTACTGAGCTACCGACTCCCTAGCGGTATGCAATGTTACGGTCCACCAGCTTCACTGTGGGTAATAGAGCTGCCGATCACTTGTGAAGGTAGACGGAACATAAATGCACCAGCAAGAAAAGGTACCTGCCAGTCTGTACCTAGCCCCTCACATTCATTCCTCCCTTCCCCCTCCTCTCCCATGCCCTTCCCTCTTCTCAGTTCCCTTCCCCTCCCCTTTCCACTTCGCCTCCCTGCGTGATTCTCTTCTCCTTCCACTTGTGCTACTACTCCATCCCCTATACTAGCCCCATCATTGGCGCAGCCAAGACTTTCATAAGGGGAGGGGGACGAAAGCGGAGGCAATTAAAGAAAACAGTCTTGAGTGCGTGAGGCCCGGCAAAAATTAGAGCTTTGCATCGTGAAAATATCAAATTTCATGTTTCATGCAGTACATTTTGGTTGTTAGTGGCGCCCACCCCCTTGGCTCCGCCTCTGAGCCCCATCCACACGTATTCGCCCCCTAATGCAGTCGGTTCGTATCTTCCCGCTGCCACCCTTCCCTCAATTTTATGTTTGAGACTGTGCCATCAGGTGTTATATACATTCAAAGTGCGGCTCGTTCAGGCGCACGTTATTGTGACTGAAACCAGGCAGCCGATGTGACAGCGACGCTGCTGCCATCTAACCGGTGTGTTGCGGCGGCGGCAGGTTGGTGTCCAGAGGGCGCTGACTGAGCAGCACCACTCCGCCACTGTCCGGCCTCCTCCCTGCGGCGGGCTCGCGTGCGCCGCCGGCCCGGGACACCGGCTCGCCGGGAGGGTACTGGTGACCCTGCCATACTGACGAGCCTGGCAAAACAGAGGTCAGGTCACTCTCGGGCTCAATCAACAAGTCAGGGGCGTCACCAGGGCTCTTTGGTTCGCGCAAAGACCTTGGCTCAGGACCAGAAGACGTTTTGTTATCACCTAAGTTGCTTCAATTCAGACGTTAGTAGCAGGAGTTGACCAGACATCGGTAGCGCACAGGCCTCACAGGAACCAGTTTTCATGGGCACTGATGGACATGCGTGTGACCGAAATAGAGACCATTCGTGGAAAAGGGAGCAAAGTATGGTTGGTCAGAGTCAGGACCACTGGGGGAGAGTACAAAGTCCCACTTGTCCGACTCTGACCGATTGGATCAGATGGTCGACAAATACCGACCTGCACTATTGGGTCAAAAATGTTCTTGCTTTCTCGGACGATACCGTCCTGACTTCTTCGACCGATGCTGTCCTGGCTTCCTCGACAGATACCGACATAGTTTCCTCGGCCGGCACTGACCTGGTTTACTCGGCGAGTACTGGCCGGAGGTGCGCGAGTCGTTGACGGCGCTGCGCAACTCGTCCATCAGACCCCGGGGCATCAGGAGCTTGGGGTCGCCGCTGGTCGGCCGACCTGGAAAGTTTTGGGGGAAGTATTTCCCCGGGGGGGGACAAGTTAACAGACGGCGCTCAGACAGACCTGGAGACGTGTCCGGGGAACTGTCCTCCCTGGCGCGGACACAGTTAACGTCAGCACGGCCGGCTCAGACAGACCTGGAGACGTGTCCGGGGAACTGTCCTCCCTGGCGCGGACACAGTCAACATCAGTACGGCCGGCTCATGACAACGCCAGCGGTTCAGACAGACATCATGCCGCATGCACACACGTCCCCAGGGTCGGATAAGACCAAGGAGCTGAGTTTGCGAGAAGGCCACGAACCCCGGACTGGAGACGCCGGGAGCGCTATTAGTGCTGAGTCACTGACCTGGGACTGCCCTGCGGAGGCACGGAGCCGCGCGGGCTGCGCTGCGGCACTGGCGGCTCCCGGTAGGGGATCTCCGGCCTGCCACCTCGCGGCGGGCTGCGTGACTCCAGCTGCGGCGGTGGCGCTGGCATCGGTGCGTGGCCGGCCGGCCGCGGCGGAGACGACTGGTGCTGGCTGCCGGCGACGGAACTGACGCCGAGGTGTGTCACCAGCACCGCCCGGAACACAAACACACGCGCCCGCAACATGCTGGTGCAGCACATACACCCGTGGACGGCACGGCTGGAGATCCCGGGTGGGTCGGTCGGTCTGCTCCCCTGTCGATGTTAATTTGCCATTTTCTTGATTCAATCTGCAAATATGTTTTGAAAACAGGGATTTGGACCACTGGTTTCGTGAGAGATCTCCAGCCATGATGGAGGCGCATAAACACAACACAATACACATCCATAGACGGGTAGCAGCACAACACAATACACATCCATAGACGGGTAGCAGCATGTAGTTGCCGATCCGAAAGTAAGTGTCGAGCACGGGGAAGGGCGTGTATTCGCAGTAGTCAGCGACCGAACGAACCGACACGACTGACGAGAGGGCTCACCGTAATCAGACCACGAGCACCGGCCACGCGTCCCCTCGAATTACCGGATCGTCACTGGCGCGCGCCGCCGACCCAGCCGCCCTCAACAACAGACCGCGCTGTCAAACTGCTGGAGCATCGCCCCGGGCTCAGGACAGCTGACGGCGCCGGGTGCCACTTGACTCATGCATACCAGCATGGCCGCTCACTACACAGCACAACACAATACACATCCATAGACGGGTAGCAGCACAACACAATACACACCCATAGACGGGTAGCAGCACAACACAATATACACCCATAGACGGGTAGCAGCACAACACAATACACACCCATAGACGGGTAGCAGCACAACACAATACACATCCATAGACGGGTAGCAGCACAACACAATACACATCCATAGACGGGTAGCAGCACAACACAATATACACCCATAGACGGGTAGCAGCACAACACAATACACATCCATAGACGGGTAGCAGCACAACACAATACACATCCATAGACGGGTAGCAGCACAACACAATACACATCCATAGACGGGTAGCAGCACAACACAATACACACCCATAGACGGGTAGCAGCACAACACAATACACCTACAGACTGGCAAACCAAACACCTAAGACTGGCAGCAGCAACAACACACTACAGACCGGCAGCAGCACAACCCAACACACCTGCCGACTGGCAGCAGCACAACCCAACACACCTACAGACTGGCAGCAGCACAACCCAACACACCTGCCGACTGGCAGCAGCACAACCAAATAAACATGCTGACTGGCAGCAGCACAACCCAACACACCTACAGACTGGCAGCAGCACAACCAAACACACCTGCAGACTGGCAGCAGCACAACCCAACACACCTGCCGACTGGCAGCAGCACAACCCAACACACCTGCCGACTGGCAGCAGCACAACCCAACACACCTACATACTGGCAGCAGCACAACCCAACACACCTACAGACTGGCAGCAGCACAACCCAACACACCTACAGACTGGCAGCAGCACAACCCAACACACCTGCCGACTGGCAGCAGCACAACCCAACACACCTACATACTGCCAGCAGCACAACCCAACACACCTACAGACTGGCAGCAGCACAACCAAACACACCTGCCGACTGGCAGCAGCACAATCCAACACACCTACAGACTGGCAGCAGCACAACCCAACACACCTACAGACTGGCAGCAGCACAACCCAACACACCTGCATACTGGCAGCAGCACAACCCAACACACCTGCCGACTGGCAGCAGCACAACCCAACACACCTACATACTGGCAGCAGCACAACCCAGCACACCTACAGACTGGCAGCAGCACAACCCAACACACCTACAGACTGCCAGCAGCACAACCCAACACACCTACAGACTGGCAGCAGCACAACCCAACACACCTACAGACTGGCAGCAGCACAACCAAACACACCTACAGACTGGCAGCAGCACAACCAAACACACCTACAGACTGGCAGCAGCACAACCCAACACACCTACAGACTGGCAGCAGCACAACCCAACACACCTGCATACTGGCAGCAGCACAACCCAACACACCTGCGGACTGGCAGCAGCACAACCAAACACACCTGCAGACTGGCAGCAGCACAACCCAGCGCACGCCCACGGACTGTCAACGGCTCGACCCAGCACACACCCACAGGTGGGCAATTTAGACCACTGCTAACACCGGCTTTCAGATGACTAGGCGGTGGGATTAGACAAGGAGCCGTACATCGAGCGGTAAAATAAAGGCTGGCAATAAACCATGAACATTGGATTTAGTAAACTGAAATCCCGTCGAGAAACAACTTCGAGAAGAATATATACCACATAATGGTGTTGAGACATGTCCACGTGCTCACGCTGCATTACGTGCGCTGGGAATTGCGCTCGTTCGAGACCGACCAGGACGTCTCCATGGCCACCGTGCGGGCCTTCAATTTGGCAGAGTTGCTGACCAACCAGTCAACCAGAGACGCATCACGGATGGGTTCCCAACCAGAGACGCATCACGGATGGGTTCATCATGGCCGCGACACCACGCTCTGAACGTGACCTCCAGACAGGTACTGTACCACGCTCTGAACGTCATCTCCCGACAGGTACTGTACCACGCTCTGAACGTGACCTCCCGACAGGTACTGTACCACGCTCTGAACGTGACCTCCCGACAGGTACTGTACCACGCTCTGAACGTGACCTCCAGACAGGTACTGTACCACGCTCTGAACGTGACCTCCAGACAGGTACTGTACCACGCTCTGAACGTGACCTCCCGACAGGTACTGTACCACGCTCTGAACGTGACCTCCAGACAGGTACTGTACCACGCTCTGAACGTGACCTCCAGACAGGTACTGTACCACGCTCTGAACGTGACCTCCAGACAGGTACTGTACCACGCTCTGAACGTCATCTCCCGACAGGTACTGTACCACGCTCTGAACGTGACCTCCAGACAGGTACTGTACCACGCTCTGAACGTGACCTCCAGACAGGTACTGTACCACGCTCTGAACGTGACCTCCAGACAGGTACTGTACCACGCTCTGAACGTGACCTCCAGACAGGTACTGTACCACGCTTCTGAACGTGACCTCCCGACAGGTACTGTACCACGGTCTGAACGTGACCTCCCGACAGGTACTGTACCACGTTCTGAACGTGACCTCCAGACAGGTACTGTACCACGCTCTGAACGTGACCTCCAGACAGGTACTGTACCACGCTCTGAACGTGACCTCCAGACAGGTACTGTACCACGTTCTGAACGTGACCTCCAGACAGGTACTGTACCACGCTCTGAACGTGACCTCCAGACAGGTACTGTACCACGCTCTGAACGTGACCTCCAGACAGGTACTGTACCACGCTCTGAACGTGACCTCCCGACAGGTACTGTACCACGCTCTGAACGTGACCTCCAGACAGGTACTGTACCACGCTCTGAACGTGACCTCCCGACAGGTACCGTACCACGTTCTGAACGTGACCTCCCGACAGGTACTGTACCACGCTCTGAACGTGACCTCCAGACAGGTACTGTACCACGCTCTGAACGTCATCTCCCGACAGGTACTGTACCACGCTCTGAACGTGACCTCCAGACAGGTACTGTACCACGCTCTGAACGTGACCTCCAGACAGGTACTGTACCACGCTCTGAACGTGACCTCCAGACAGGTACTGTACCACGCTCTGAACGTGACCTCCAGACAGGTACTGTACCACGCTCTGAACGTGACCTCCAGACAGGTACTGTACCACGCTCTGAACGTGACCTCCAGACAGGTACTGTACCACGCTCTGAACGTGACCTCCAGACAGGTACTGTACCACGCTCTGAACGTGACCTCCAGACAGGTACTGTACCACGCTCTGAACGTGACCTCCCGACAGGTACTGTACCACGCTCTGAACGTGACCTCCAGACAGGTACTGTACCACGCTCTGAACGTCATCTCCCGACAGGTACTGTACCACGCTCTGAACGTGACCTCCAGACAGGTACTGTACCACGCTCTGAACGTCATCTCCCGACAGGTACTGTACCACGCTCTGACCGTGACCTCCAGACAGGTACTGTACCACGCTCTGAACGTGACCTCCAGACAGGTACTGTACCACGCTCTGAACGTGACCTCCAGACAGGTACTGTACCACGCTCTGAACGTGACCTCCAGACAGGTACTGTACCACGCTCTGAACGTGACCTCCAGACAGGTACTGTACCACGGTCTGAACGTGACCTCCCGACAGGTACTGTACCACGCTCTGAACGTGACCTCCAGACAGGTACTGTACCACGCTCTGAACGTGACCTCCCGACAGGTACTGTACCACGCTCTGAACGTCATCTCCCGACAGGTACTGTACCACGCTCTGAACGTGACCTCCCGACAGGTAATGTACCACGCTCTGAACGTGACCTCCAGACAGGTACTGTACCACGCTCTGAACGTCATCTCCCGACAGGTACTGTACCACGCTCTGACCGTGACCTCCAGACAGGTACTGTACCACGCTCTGAACGTGACCTCCAGACAGGTACTGTACCACGTTCTGAACGTGACCTCCAGACAGGTACTGTACCACGCTCTGAACGTGACCTCCAGACAGGTACTGTACCACGCTCTGAACGTGACCTCCCGACAGGTACTGTACCACGCTCTGAACGTGACCTCCCGACAGGTACTGTACCACGCTCTGAACGTGACCTCCAGACAGGTACTGTACCACGCTCTGAACGTGACCTCCAGACAGGTACTGTACCACGCTCTGAACGTGACCTCCCGACAGGTACTGTACCACGCTCTGAACGTCATCTCCCGACAGGTACTGTACCACGCTCTGAACGTCATCTCCCGACAGGTACTGTACCACGCTCTGAACGTCATCTCCCGACAGGTACTGTACCACGCTCTGAACGTGACCTCCCGACAGGTACTGTACCACGCTCTGAACGTGACCTCCCGACAGGTACTGTACCACGCTCTGAACCGTGACCTCCCGACAGGTACTGTACCACGCTCTGAACGTGACCTCCCGACAGGTACTGTACCACGCTCTGAACGTGACCTCCCGACAGGTACTGTACCACGCTCTGAACGTGACCTCCCGACAGGTACTGTACCACGGTCTGAACGTCATCTCCCGACAGGTACTGTACCACGCCCTGAACGTGACCTCCCGACAGGTACTATACCACGCTCTGAACGTGACCTCCCGACAGGTACTGTACCACGGCCACGACACAACGCTCTGAGCGCCATCCCCCGATCGGTACTACCCCACATGTGTTGAGCGCCGTGTACGTTGTGGATCGCTATATGCTGTCATGCTCGTTCATGGGTCGACTTGGTGGATGGAAGAAGGGGAAAATTCATCACAGTAATGCACATGTTGTATTCTGAGAAAGAATAGGTCGGTTGGGGCGAGAGTTGCGATGGAGCGCGACCAGAAGACCCATTGGACATGATAAAACATTTTTTCCCCAAACATAGGTGGCATCTGTGCACACATATTTTAATACTGAACAATTTTTCAAAGAGCTTCCCCTATCAAAGCTTTCGAAGGATGGAGCCGTTTGAAACATTGTCCATTCTTGGACAATGTTTTAATCTCACAAGCTACTCGAAAGCAAAGCTAAAAGCCTCCAACAATTCCATGCCATTGTCTCGTCGGTAGCTGCACGACCCATCCACGTCTGCACCACATGGTGCGAGGTGACCCAGAGTCATCAGATTCTCGTCGGTAACTGCACGACCCATCCACGTCTGCACCACATGGTGCGAGGTGACCCAGAGTCATCAGATTCTCGTCGGTAACTGCACGACCCATCCACGTCTGCACCACATGGTGCGAGGTGATCGAGAGTCATCAGATTCGCCGGCCAACTCACATGGGTATACCGAGCGGTTGAAGGCCGGAATCGCGCTGGTTGGTCAGCTGCGGCTGCTGCTGCGGCTGCTGGTGCTGCTGCTGCTGCTGCTGCTGGTGATGGTGGTGGTGGTGACGGTGACGACCGGAGCTCCGAGGCGTGGCGTTCACCAGTATGTCCGGGTACTCCACGCCCTCGCCGACGTCGTTGAAGTTCTGATCCTGGCGGACAGAGAAGCGCGACACGTGTGATGTCTCTCCACCGAATCACCGCACGCCCCAGCTACCAACCTTGACGAGGTCAGCAATCTGAACAGCAGTAACAGCAAATAGGGCAGAAACTGCAAGGCAACAACAACTGAAGGAACAGCAGCCAGATATTTATTTCCTCAGTCGAACACGATGCATCCCTACAGCCACCCAGCGCAGGACGATCGAGGATTCAGCTGGGACCATGTTCCCCTTCCGGACAGCCCAGCTCGGACAATGCTCCTCTCCTCGGCGGTCCAGCTCGGACCATGCTCCCATTCCTGACAGTCCAGCTGGGACCATGTTCCCCTCCTCGACGGTCCAGCTCGGACAATGCTCCCCTCCTCGACGGTCCAGCACGGACCATGTTCCCCTCCTCGACGGTCCAGTTCGGACCATGTTCCCCTTCCTCGACGGTCCAGCTCGGACCATGTTCCCTCAGCGCAGAGTGTCCAGCTGGGACCACGCTCCTCGGCCGGAGGCGGTCGCCACGCCTCACCACGCTGCCGGCGCTGCTGGTGCTGGTGGTGCGCTTCAGGTTGGGCGGCTGCCGCTGCGACAGGCCACCCTTGCTGGCCAGCTCGGCGCGGCTCCGGTTTGCCGAAGTGTCGAGCAGCTCGTGTGGGGGCACGGCTCTGTCCAGCTCCTCCTTCAGCTGTCGGCCACGGCGACACGGCTGTTGCATGGGCGGCACACGGGTCTGACAGACAGCGACTACCAGGCGAAGGGTACTGCATACAGGGCGGCACACGGGTCCGACAGACAGCGACTACCAGGCGAAGGGTACTGCATACAGGGCGGCACACGGGTCCGACAGACAGCGACTACCAGGCGAAGGGTACTGCATACAGGGCGGCACACGGGTCTTACTGGCAGCGACTGCCAGGCGAAGGGTACTGCATACAGGGCGGCACACGGGTCAGACAGACAGCGACTACCAGGCGAAGGGTGCTGCATACAGGGCGGCACACGGGTCCGACAGACAGCGACTACCAGGCGAAGGGTGCTGCATACAGGGCGGCACACGGGTCAGACTGACAGCGACTGCCAGGCGAAGGGTAGCTGCATACAGGGCGGCACACGGGTCTGACAGACAGCGACTACCAGGCGAAGGGTACTGCATACAGGGCGGCACACGGGTCTGACAGACAGCGACTACCAGGCGAAGGGTACTGCATACAGGGCGGCACACGGGTCCAACAGACAGCGACTACCAGGCGAAGGGTGCTGCATACAGGGCGGCACACGGGTCAGACAGACAGCGACTACCAGGCGAAGGGTACTGCATACAGGGCGGCACACGGGTCCGACAGACAGCGACTACCAGGCGAAGGGAGCTGCATACAGGGCGGCACACGGGTCTTACTGGCAGCGACTGCCAGGCGAAGGGTACTGCATACAGGGCGGCACACGGGTCCGACAGACAGCGACTACCAGGCGAAGGGTGCTGCATACAGGGCGGCACACGGGTCCGACAGACAGCGACTACCAGGCGAAGGGTACTGCATACAGGGCGGCACACGGGTCCGACAGACAGCGACTACCAGGCGAAGGGTGCTGCATACAGGGCGGCACACGGGTCCGACAGACAGCGACTACCAGGCGAAGGGTGCTGCATACAGGGCGGCACACGGGTCCAACAGACAGCGACTACCAGGCGAAGGGTGCTGCATACAGGGCGGCACACGGGTCTGACAGACAGAGACTACGCACTACACTACAGAACTACTGGTGTAGCGCACCTGAGGCAGGGTGTCTTAGAAATGCTACAAGGTAGCAACAATGCCACAGGCTGATAAGCGACACAGGAACGCCATAGAACGACAGTGCTACATAGAACCGCCGTCATAGAAGTCGCACCGAGAGACAACTATAAAGCGCATCTCTAGGTATTCGGTCATAGACATGCCTACTTTTGTTTGTACTTGAAGCTCACCAAGATACTAACACCAACCACTACATTAAATTTACGTTAAGATAAGCCTACATCTTATCTCTGGATCCATTCACAAGTACGAATGATCGGCACTAACCGTCCAACATGACAAGCCCTCTCCGTCAATGGTTGCTCCATGCCAAATCTCCGTTTTAATTAATGGTAACGTGAGAATGAAACACAAAAATGGCAATGATGCATTTTTTTAGGATCGACATGAAATTTGATTTCCGAATCAGCTTCCCAAACCTCTATTCAATGATGAAGCCAGATAAAAACAATAATATAATGGTCAAGGTAATCTGACATCAGGCTCTTACAGAAAGACGATACATTGGTTCAGACTGCTATACGGCGACACCACAAGGTGTCAGGCTGCTATATTGCGACACCACAAGGTATCACGCTGGCATAAAGCGACACCACAAGGTATCACGCTGTTATACGGCGACACCGCAATGTGTCAGGCTGTTACAAGACACCACCACAAGGTGTCAGGCTGCTATATGGCGACACCACAAGGTGTCAAGCTGGTATAAGGCGACACCATAAGGTACCAGGCTGTTATACGACGACACCGCGAGGTGTCAGGCTGCTATATGGCGACACCACAAGGTGTCAGCCTGTTATAAGGCGACACCACATGGCGTCAGGCCGCTACAGGACGACGCTCTGCAAGGCGGCGCTACAGGCTCTCAGGACCTCCACCGCTACCTGTCCGGCCGCAGCCACTGACCCGGTACTCGCCGCCGGCCCGCTGCCCGGGTGGCCGCTCCTCGACCGGCTCCGGCTCGATGTCCGACAGCTCGGACGTGTCGAGTCGCTCCAGTCTGGCGCGAGGCGGCGAGCCGCGCCTGGCCGGCGGCGGCCAGCGGGCCAGCGCCGGCGGCAGCTGCACCGGCAGACCGGCGCCGCGCTGCGTCTCGGCCAGCTGCCGCTCCAGCAGCTGCAGCCGCTCGTGCAGCTGCTGCACGGCGCGCTCGTAGTCGCGCTCGCGGCCGCCGCGGCGAGCGTCGCGCTGCAGCAGTCCAGTCTCGCGTCGCTGGAACTCGCGGATCAGCCGCTTGGCCTTGTGGTACTTGCGCTCCAGCTGGTCGGCCAGCTGCCGCTGCGCCAGCAGGCTGTTATGGTGGTTGGCCGCCTCGAGCCGCGCCGACGCCAGGCTCGTCTCGCAGCGCGCCAGCTGATCACGAGCGTCGGCCAGCTGACGGCGCTCCTCCTGGGAGCCGGCCACGGACGCCTCCAGCTCGCTGATCTGCCGGTCAGGTCACGGTCATGGTCACAGCATGGCCAGCTGACGTCGGCCAGCTGACGGCGCTCCTCCTGGGAGCCGGCCACGGACGCCTCCAGCTCGCTGATCTGCCGGTCAGGTCACGGTCATGGTCACAGCATGACATCACAGGTGGTCATCGTCAACAGGTCACGGCCCGGCCAGCTGACGGCGCTCCTCCTGGGAGCCGGCCACGGACGCCTCCAGCTCGCTGATCTGCCGGTCAGGTCACGGTCATGGTCACAGCATGACATCACAGGTGGTCATCGTCAACAGGTCACGGCCCGGTCAGGTCAGGTCATGACCACAAATAGGTTACGGCCGGGCCAGGTTACGGTCATAAATAGGTCACGGCCCAGTAGGGTCACGGTCACGAATAGGTCACGGCCAGGACAGATCATCGTACGTTCCGACCGAAATGACCAGGGCAAGCTACGAGGCACGCTACAGGGCACGCTACGAGGCACGCTACAGGGCAAGAGTCACGGCCAGGGCAAGCTAGTTTCATACGTCACAAAGCCCCGGCACAAAAGAGGTTACAGCCAAAGGAAATGGTGAAAGGCACTCTTCAGCCGGACCTTGACCTCTCCAGAAACCAGACCATTCGGGAGCTTCTTCGCCTCCTGGTGTACCGAAGAGGTACTAGTGTACAAATGGAGAAATGCTAACGTGATGCGGTAATTTCATGACTCAGTGGCTTGTGAACGCGAAAAATAATCATTCAGCGACCACAAAGTCGCATGTTCATCGCCACCTACAAGATGAACTTCCCTTTACAAGTAATTTATGAAAGACATTCCAAACACGTCGTAGCTGATGTGCATCTCCATAACGACCCACTCACCAGGATCTTCAGCTTGGCAATTTCGGCTTCATACTTCTGGTGCTTATCCAGGGCCTGCAATTGTTTTGAAAAGTCGTATAAGGAAATTACTGCGTAATGTGCGCATGCAGGTGCCAATGTCTACCTTTCCCGAGACTGTGATCCAGTCTAAGGCAGCTTATAAAACTATGGTAGAAGCAGACACGAACAATACATAGTAATTAATGTGAACGTATGTAATTCATTTAGTACTGACGTTGTAATTCATCGTATTGCACTGACGTTGGGACTTCAACGTATATGCATAACTTGAAGGGTATCGACAATCGTTCAGGATTTGCATCGAAGTATCACTTACAGAATCAAGTCACGCTACACATTGTTAGAATCGAAACTTTAAACAGAGCTGCACATACACGCAGTTGACGAGATGACTGGGATTAACACTGAACGTGTTGACGTGCCACACAAAGCGGACCAGAGACTGACATGGCCTTACCATGCCCAACACGTCTGGTAGATTGTGGGGTCCAGACTTCTTCTCACCTCGGCCAGCTTGACCTGCAGCTCCAGCTCCAGTTGGCTAGGCTCCGACGCTTGAGGCGTTGTGGCTGGCGTGACCTCTGCGACCTTGGTGACCTCCGGTTCGGCGGTGGCCGAGGCGTCCCGGTTGGTTGCCTCCTGGCGGGCGAATACGGCTACATTATCAGAAGAACATCTCTTGGTATACCGAACTCTAGAACATGCACGACTTAGTTTGTACGCTAGATATCCTGATCATGCTGGTCGTCATGTAGCATTAATAAACATTCTGTCTTTTTTTTAGTGCAATTGGCTTCCGAAAAGTGCGAAGACTGTTTTATGTGGAAAGCTTGTGAAGCGATGTTTATCCTAATGACGCGTCATCTAAATTAAAACAACGTTTCTATTATACCAATTGTTATTTACATCCCCTTATAGCAAAAGTGGTACAAGCTCAAATGTTGACAATGTTGCAGAGGTCAAGAATACTCTCATTGCTCAGGAGGCTTAACTTAGCTAGGCCAATGAACGGTGTACTTTCCGGGAACGCTCTCTTTGAATGAAGCGAGTCGCTCAGTGAAAAGCCTTTTTGCGAAGCGGTCGTTAGAGGAACGGGCATTCTACACCCACGTATATCCGGGCGGTACCGCTGGCCGACTATCAAAATCAGGCGCCATTCGGGGCGCTGGACGAGCGAAGGCGAGAGGCGGGCTACGGTTGTCTCGTGCTCCAGGCACAGGATCAGACACCATATCGCGACACCAGTGTGGGTCGAGCGAAGGCGAGCTGGTGTCCGCCCAGGCGAAGGCGAGAGGCGGGCTACGGTTGTCTCGTGCTCCAGGCACAGGATCAGACACCATATCGCGACACCACAGTGTGGGTCGAGCGCATCCAAGGCGAGAGGCGGGCTACGGTTGTCTCGTGCTCCAGGCACAGGATCAGACACCATATCGTGACACCACAGTGTGGGTCGAGCACCTAGCTCTCCTGGCGCGGACGAGCGAAGGCGAGAGGCGGGCTACGGTTGTCTCGTGCTCCAGGCACAGGATCAGACACCATATCGCGACACCAGTGTGGGTCGAGCGCATCCGAGCTCTCTTGGCAGCCCATGAACACACATACCTCATGATCCTACATTTTCGGGTGCACATTTCAGATGGGATTGAAGACTATTTCAACAATTTAGCACGGAGCATTCAAATTTGAGATGTGTGCCACAGGTTAGACGAATACAAAAATAACACCTCCAACTTCGGCACATATGCATTTGAAAAAAAAAACGACCCCAATTCAATCGAAACTGGCTGTGATCCTGTTCAAAACGACTCATGTACCGAATTTGATGTCGGCATCTAAAAATGAATACCCTATATTACGGAAGTCGGTGGCAGGAAAGTCGGCGGTGGCGGGAAAGTCGGCGGTGGCGGTAGAGTCGGCTCACCTGGTACGTAGGCGGGTCCCTAGCGGGCGGCGTCTGGCCCGACTTCAGCTGCTCCAGCATGCGCTGTTGCTGATCGAAGTCCCGCTGCAGCGACTTCTGGCGCTCTTCTCGATCCTTGTCGGCCCGCAACGACTGTCGGATCAGCTGCGCGACCTGTCACGAGGTCATACCGAGGTCAAGCGGATCATCTCGCGATGACTAGCAATCCACGAGATGGCCGTCATGCAGATGTTGACTGGTGGTGGCGGCTCACGGTCACAACCGTCGTTTCGAGAGGGACACCCCAAACAAATGCGAAATAGACCATTATCCACACAGATCCGTGGTGGTCATTCAAAAGCATACATTGTTCCTCTATCAAGATAACAAAACCACCAGGAAAATCCCCATAAATTATCCAGGAACGCCAACCAGTGTCAAGTTATGAATGTGCGCGCACCCACACAAGTACATGCAATTCCGCCGATGCACAACCTCTCGAGTCAACGTCAGAATATCGGCTATGGATAGCCCAAGGCCAGCCGGGGTTTCCAACCGAGCACTTCTCTCGAGTGTCGAGCGTCGAGCAGCAGCCGGCAAAACCAGCAGTGGGCACATTGGGTTGCCACCGACCGCCGAACACAGTGTGTGTGTGTGAGGGGGGGGCTGCGGCACGTGCCGGATATTGCAGCAGGCACTGCAACACGCCCGCCCCATGTATCCGCCACCCCAGAGCCCGATCAGCGGGAGAGACCACAGCACAAACAGCGCATCATCCGCAGACGCCAAGCAGTAGCCTGACCGCGGGCACATTGCTGGACGTCCCGGGCGAGCCGCGCTAAGCGGCGGCGGGCGCACCTCGCTGTTCTCCGGGTCGGTTTCGCGGCCGACCATGAACGTGACGTGGCCGGCGGCGTTACGCAGCACGGAGGCGGCGTACGCCTGCGTCACGCCCACTAGACACTTGCCGTCCACCTCGATAATCTGATCGTTGACCTGCAACCAAGCCGTGGTGAGACAGAGACGTGGTAGGACGAAGACGTGGTAGGACGAATACGAGGTAGGACAAATACGAGGTAGGACGAATACGAGGTAAGACGAATACGAGGTAAGACAGACGTGGTAAGACGGATACGTGGTAAGACGGAGACATGGCAAGAGTAAGACGTTGCAAGAGTAAGACGTGGCAAGAGTAAGACGTGGCAAGAGCAAGACGTGGCACGAGCAAGATGAAGACGTGGTGAGATGAAGACGTGGTGAGATGAAGACGTGGTAAAAGGAAGACATGGTAATAGGAAGACGTGGTAATAGGAATGCATGGTAAGAGGAAGACGTGGCAAGAGTAAGACGTGGAAAGAGTAAGACATGTCAAGAGTAAGACGTGTCAAGAGTAAGACGTGTCAAGAGTAAGAGGTGTCAAGAGTAAGACGTGTCAAGAGTAAGACGTGTCAAGAGTAAGACGTGCAAGGTAAGACGTGTCAAGAGTAAGACGTCAAAAGACGTGTCAAGAGTAAGACGTGTCAAGAGTAAGACGTGTCAAGAGTAAGACGTGTCAAGAGTAAGACGTGTCAAGAGTAAGACGTGTCAAGAGTAAGACGTGTCAAGAGTAAGACGTGTCAAGAGTAAGACGTGTCAAGAGTAAGACGTGTCAAGAGGAAGACGTGTCAAGAGGAAGACGTGTCAAGAGGAAGACGTGTCAAGAGGAAGACGTGTCAAGAGGAAGACGTGTCAAGAGGAAGACGTGTCAAGAGGAAGACGTGTCAAGAGGAAGACGTGTCAAGAGGACGACGTGTCAAGAGGAAGACATGTCAAGAGGAAGACGTGGTAAGAGGAATACGTGGTAAGAGTAAGACATGGTAACAGGAAGACTTTGTAAGAGGAAGACTTTGTAAGAGGAAGACGTGGTAAGAGGAAGATGTGGTAAGAGGAAGACGTGGTAAGAGGAAGACGTGGTAAGAGGAAGACGTGGTAAGAGGAAGACGTGGTAAGAGGAAGACGTGGTAAGAGGAAGACGTGGTAAGAGGAAGACGTGGCAAGAGGAAGACGTGGCAAGATGAAGACGTGGCAAGAGTAAGACGTGGCAAGAGGAAGACGTGGCAAGAGGAAGACGTGGCAAGAGGAAGACGTGGCAAGAGGAATACGTGGCAAGAGGAAGACGTGGTAAGATGAAGACGTGGTAAGCGTAAGACGTGGTAAGCGTAAGACGTGGTAAGCGTAAGACGTTAGGTAAGACGGGAAGACGTGTTAAGAGGAAGACGTGGTAAGAGGAAGACATGGTAAGAAGAAGACGTGGTAAGAGGAAGACGTGGTAAGAGGAAGACCGGTAGGACGAAGACGTGGTAAGACGAAGACGAGGAGCCGGAGTACGGCACTACGACTCGCGGCGCTCGCTACACGAAGCAACCGAGCTGTTTCGCAGGTTACCGATTGTCAAACCAACAAACCAAATCTCCGCCATGCAAGCATCACAAGAAATGCCACCGACATAACGAGCAGTAACTGACAAAGCGGTACAGCGAGTTAGCGGAGGCGGCCGATGCACATCTCGATACCACCGGCCGTATGTTGCTCTCCAAATGAGGAACTTGCAAAATAAATCCACTCCGTTTCACGGCAGAACAAAAGCCGGCAAGTCTCGAATGGCTTTCAGCACGGTCTGTAGCGGGAATTCTGGGGGGGGGGGGGGGACAGTGACTCGACCAGCATACTACTCCAACAATGCAAGATAATACATATCAAATGAGGGGGCGCGAACAGGGGGCCGCCGAGCATGCACTGTTGCCGACTCTGATGTTCTCCCGCCATCAAAAGCGAGGATGATCCACTTTTGGCCGTATCCACGCTGATCCTATAGAAAATGTGTCACTGTTCAACCCGAATGAGGTGAGGATCAGGCAAATATTTATCCCTGGTATCCAGCGCGATGATATGCTGATCGTCAGGAGCACGGTTTTTCAACAACACGCCTGTGGTGTGCCGGGCTATCACAAAAGCATTCTGCCGGACCGAAACACCTACACTGTGCCCGACCACCACACCTGTATTGTGTCGGACCACCACACCTGTATTGTGTCGGACCACCACACCTGTATGGTGCCGGACCACCACACCTGTATTGTGTCGGACCACCACACCTGTATTGTGTCGGACCACCACACCTGTATTGTGCCGGACCACCACACCTGTATTGTGTCGGACCACCACACCTGTATGGTGCCGGACCACCACACCTGTATTGTGTCGGACCACCACACCTGTATTGTGCCGGACCACCACACCTGTATTGTGTCGGACCACCACACCCGTATTGTGTCGGACCACCACACCTGTATTGTGTCGGACCACCACACCTGTATTGTGCCGGACCACCACACCCGTATTGTGTCGGACCACCCACCTGTATTGTGCCGGACCACCACACCCGTATTGTGTCGGACCACCACACCTGTATTGTGCCGGACCACCACACCTGTATGGTGCCGGACCACCACACCTGTATTGTGTCGGACCACCACACCTGTATTGTGCCGGACCACCACACCTGTATGGTGCGAGACCACCACACCTGTATTGTGCGGACCACCACACATTCGGACCACCACACCTATGTGCCAGACCACCACACCTGTTGTGCCGGACCACCACACCTGTACCCACCACACCTGTATGGTGCCGAACCACCACACCTGTATTGTGTCGGACCACCACACCTGTATTGTGCCGGACCACCACACCTGTATTGTGCCGGACCACCACACCTGTATTGTGCCGGACCACCACACCGTATTCCACCGTATTGTGCCGGACCACCACACCTGTATTGTGCCGGACCACCACACCTGTATTGTGTCGGACCACCACACCTGTACCCCCCCCCCCTATTCGACCACCACATGTGTCGGACCACCACACCTGTATTGTGCCGGACCACCACACCTGTATGGTGCCGGACCACCACACCTGTATTGTGTCGGACCACCACACCTGCATTGTGTCGGACCACCACACCTGTATTGTGTCGGACCACCACACCTGTATTGTGTCCGGACCACCACACCTGTATTGTGTCGGACCACCACACCTGTATTGTGTCGGACCACCACACCTGTATGGTGCCGGACCACCACACCTGTATGTGCCGGACCACCACACCTGTATTTCGGACCACCACACCTGTATGGTGCCGGACCACCACACCTGTTGTGTCGGACCACCACACCTGTATGGTGTCGGACCACCACACCTGTATTGTGTCGGACCACCACACCTGTATTGTGTCGGACCACCACACCTGTATTGTGTCGGACCACCACACCTGTATTGTGTCGGACCACCACACCTGTATTGTGTCGGACCACCACACCTGTATTGTGCCGGACCACCACACCTGTAACCACATGTTGGTGTCGGACCACCACACCTGCGACCCCACCTGTATGTCGGACCACCACACCTGTATTGTGCCGGACCACCACACCTGTATGGTGCGCACACACCTGTATGGTGTCGGACCACCACACCTGTATTGTGTCGGACCACCACACCTGTATGGTGCCGGACCACCACACCTGTATTGTGTCGGACCACCACACCTGTATGGTGTCGGACCACCACACCTGTATGGTGCCGGACCACCACACCTGTATTGTGTCGGACCACCACACCTTCGGACCACCACACCTGTATTGTGCCGGACCACCACACCTGTATTGTGCCGGACCACCACACCTGTATTGTGTCGGACCACCACACCTGTATTGTGCCGGACCACCACACCTGTATTGTGTCGGACCACCACACCTGTATTGTGTCGGACCACCACACCTGTATTGTGTCGGACCACCACACCTGTATTGTGTCGGACCACCACACCTGTATTGTGTCGGACCACCACACCTGTATTGTGTCGGACCACCACACCTGTATTGTGTCGGACCACCACACCTGTATTGTGCCGGACCACCACACCTGTATTGTGTCGGACCACCACACCTGTATTGTGCCGGACCACCACACCTGTATGGTGCCGGACCACCACACCTGTATTGTGTCGGACCACCACACCTGTATTGTGTCGGACCACCACACCTGTATTGTGTCGGACCACCACACCTGTATTGTGCCGGACCACCACACCTGCTCTGTGTCGGACCACCACACCTGTATGCGGCCGTCAGTGTGAGCAGCGCCCGCCTCTGTGATGGTCTTGACGAAGATGCCGAGCTTCTCCAGTCCGGCGTCGGCGCCGACTCCCATGCCGATGATGCTCAGACCCAGGCCCTCCGGACCCTTGTCGAATTCCACCTCGAACACGTTCATCTTCTCCACACCTGCGGTGACGGCCATACACCAGCGGTCACGAGCAGCCGTGCTCCAACTGTGTATTTTGAACAATTGAACACTATCTTATTTGGAATACTTTCCTCGGCGGAGGCTCTGGTTGTGCCCCTCACCCGGCCGTCATTCACTTGCTTAGTAATTTCTGACTGGATGTGGCTTTCCTATTTAGTGTAACGTGTAGAATACAAATAACTCACTTAGACAACTTAGAGCGACACAGTGCTGGGTGTTATACTACCCGAATTATTGACCGGATTCCTTGCGGATGTGACGTTAAAAATGGCCATTGCTTTAAACACCACCGGTATTGATGGCTGACGAAATCCAGGCAAGCATGAAGGCCATGCTTGCATCGTACCATGCTTTTTAATCCAATGAATGCTAAGTGTTTATTCCCCTGACCCCCCACCAATCTCCACCAGCACCGAGCGTGCTATTTCCTTTGACAATAGGCGATAAGGGGAAGCGACACCCGTTCTCCACAAACCACTGATGTTCATAGCCAATAGACGGTAAGGGGAATCGACACCCGCCCCTCCACAAGTCACTGATGTGTACTGCGCACGTGTCGAGGACACTTACGCTTCTCCAGTTCGTATTCGGCCGAGGCAGCTACTGGATCCACGTCCTCGTTTCTCCGGTCGTACTCAACAGATGTGAAGGTGCTGTATATCTGACGCACAAAATGTCAATCACTTGTAATTAATTATAATGAATTAACTCTTGTAATTAATTACAATCCACATAATACAGTGACAGTGGTGAATACGAGAAGCTCCACTGTCGCCACTGATACTGGCTTGCTGCAACGAATGCGAAATCTAGCCATAGTAAATCTGAAATTTAATTCTGTCGGAAACAACGACAGCAGGCAACAGTCTTTTGCAGATACAGACAGAGACAGACAGAGACAGACAGACAGACAGAGACAGACAGAGACAGACAGACAGAAACAGACACGAGAGCCAGCAGCTGGCCCCATCAGCAGACGTACTTGGACCGGCTCCCGACTGAAGAACACCTTGGTGGGCGGCTTGTAGGAGGTGGTTGCCACAGGCTCGTCCTGGTCGTCGGGCAGCGGAGAGCCCTCCTCCCAGCAGTGGCCGTCGGCGAGGTAGTGCACCCCATCCTCTACCACCACCTGCAAACAGAACGTTCCATGTCCTCACCACAGATGACGACATAGCTCCTTTGGAGGCAGACCAGGCAGGCACATAACAAGCGAAATGATCGCAAAAGGCAGATGCCTAGCACGTCCACACCAGAAACCGATAGCAAATGTTAACTACGCAGACAACTGCCTTAATTTGAAGTTGTGGAAGTTCTCTCTACGAGCAGTCAGGTAGTTGGAGCTACATTATCTACCTGAGTTCGGCGAAGATGATTTAGAAATGATCACTTGGCGCTCACCGTGCGAACAGTTTCGCTCACCTCCTCAAAGTATGCCACAGCAGGAGAGCTGTCGTCGTAGACGACGTCCAAGGTCAGGCCGTCGGCAGCCAGCCGTTCCACGCGCGTTGTCCTGGCGAACACGTCACTCTCCAGCGATTGGTCACCGCCGGGCTCGTCCACCAGCCACTCGTCGTCGGCCGACGACCTCTCCGGCGATTGGTCCGTGTCGTCAGAGCCGACCGTCGGTCGGCCAGTCGGCTGAGTCCTGTCCGCTGTCAGGGCGGAGCTCAGAATTCGTTCCGCCTCCAGAGCCTGAGCGTCCGAGAACAAATCCTTCGATCTGTTGAAGAGGTACCACCTTCATATTATACAACTGAGACGCACTGGGGCATCAAAACCCGGGGAGCGAAGAGGCAGGTGCTCTCTTCCAACGAACCTGGTGCTAGATAACTCATGGCAGTATTTAGTTGCTATATATATATATGTACGTAATACAACAGGGTAATCCCAACAAAGTCACGCGGTTCTAATGCATTTAAATGCGCTTAGTATATAATTATAGGCACAAAGTATCAACCGTTCGCCGCAGACGTATGCACAATATCCATCCACAATATCCTTCTATAATGTCCATGCACAATATCTATCTACAAAATCCATCCACAATATCCGTCTATAATGTCCATGGACAATATCCATGCACAATATCCATCCACAACATGCATGCGCTCACCTGGACACGCACAAGCAATGGCAATGAACATATGCCAGTGTTGGATGTGCACGTACCGTGCCGGACCGTACCGTGAGCTGAGGAACTGGTCGGCCTCTTCCAGTGTCATCGCCTCCGGCTCGTCCCCGGCCTCGTCCCCGGCCGTCCAATGTCCCGTCCCGTGAGGCGCGTCCAACTGTCGCACGGCACCCGTCAAGGTCACAGTCACAGTCACAGTCACAGTCACAGTCACAGTCACAGTCACAGTCACAGTCACAGTCAGTGTCACAGTCAGTGTCACAGTCAGTGTCAGTCACAGTCACAGTCAGTGTCACAGTCAGTGTCACAGTCAGTGTCACAGTCACATTCACAGTGTCACAGTCAGTGTCAGTCAGTGTCACAGTCGCATTCACTGTCACGACCGAGATGTCGCACGGCACCCGTCAAGGTCACGGTCACAGTCACGACCGAGATGTCGCACGGCACCCAGTCAAGGTCACAGTCACGACCGAGATGTCGCACGGCACCCATCAAGGTCACAGTCACAGTCACGGCCGAGATGTCGCACGGCACCCGTCAAGTCACGGTCACAGTCACGACCGAGATGTCGCACGGCACCCGGTCAAGGTCACAGTCACGACCGAGATGTCGCACGGCACCCATCAAGGTCACAGTCACAGTCACGGCCGAGATGTCGCACGGCACCCAGTCATCGTCACAGTCACAGTCACGGCCGAGATGGCACACAGTCGTGGCTGCCGTCTCCACACTCTGGACACCATCGTCACAGTCACAGTCACGGCCGAGATGGCACACAGTCGTGGCTGCCGTCTCCACACTCTGGACACCATCGTCACAGTCACAGTCACGGCCGAGATGGCACACAGTCGTGGCTGCCGTCTCCACACTCTGGACACCATCGTCACAGTCACAGTCACGGCCGAGATGGCACACAGTCGTGGCTGCCGTCTCCACACTCTGGACACCATCGTCACAGTCACAGTCACGGCCGAGATGGCACACAGTCGTGGCTGCCGTCTCCACACTCTGGACACCATCGTCACAGTCACAGTCACGCGAGCACATCGTTCCGTCTCCCCCCTCTGAACCATCGTCACAGTCACAGTCACGGCCGAGATGGCACACAGTCGTGGCTGCCGTCTCCACACTCTGGACACCATCGTCACAGTCACAGTCACGGCCGAGATGGCACACAGTCGTGGCTGCCGTCTCCACATTCTGGACACCATCAGCACAGTCGGTTTCGCCCTAGCTGGTCCTAGAATCTTCTTTGTGAGATTTGTCAGTGATGTGAAGAAACAAAATGGTCCGCTACCTATCCCGAAATGGGATGCATTGAAATAAGCGCATGCTGTTGTTAGCATCGCCTGCTGGACTTCTCAATCCGGACAAACTTTCGTAGTGCTGGCGATGCGGAGCGACTTCTGAATGCGGCTTGATTTGAAGTCATTGATCGTGTTCGCAGGTGTCGCAATACATTCAAGCATCCCTTCATCAACATGAACTCGTGTGTTTTCTCACCTAGATGCGCTCCCTATGAGGCCGAATGCGAGATTTGCTTCCGAGGAGCTATTATCAATGCTGTAATGTTTGTGTTAGTTTTTAATAGTAAACATGGCGTTCTCATATTGAAAACCTAGCAACATATCTCCGACTAAGTTGGTGGGCCGCTCGTCATCAACGACCAATGCCAAACCAGATCAGACCAGGCCAGGCCAGACACTCGGTAATCCTGCCCTGACGTCAGAACATTCACCACCCCATACATGACCGAATCACTGTGTGGACTGTGCGCCACAGGCCGCCGCAGGCGCCAGCTCACCTGAAGCTGGTGCGCCTGCGCGCTGGCAACGCTGTCGTCATACGGCGCCGCAGCCGGGGCCGCCGGATCCTGCGGCCAGCTCCAGCTGGTGTCGGCCGTCTCTGCTGCCGTGGAGCAGTTCTCGAGAGGCAGTGGCGGCGGCGGCGGCGGCGGCGGCGGCGGCGGAGGCGGCGGCGACTCTGGAGACGGTGAGCGGTCGCCGCCGGCCACCAGCCGCTCCAGCTGCAGCAGCGCCGCAGACGCCGCCTCGCGCGACGGCACCCGGTCCAGCGACTCCTGCGACGAGCTCGAGTCGGCCGGCGGCGGCGGCGGCGGAGACGGCGACACAGGCGGCAGCAGCGGCGCCGGCAGCAGCGGCGGCAGCAGAGGCGGCGGCGGCGGCGACAACGGCGGCGGCGGCGGCGGTGGAGGCTCGGCCGCCGGCGGCGCTCGCAGCGAGTCGGGCTTGGGCGGCCGCGCCGGCGCCGCGTCCCGGAACAGCTGCGGCGTCGACACCTGGTCGGGGCCGAACCGGCCGCTCGGCACGGCCGCCTCCAGCGCCGGGTCCGGACCGAAGTCGGCCGGCGGGCTGGCGGCGGCCAGCGGCGCCGGGCAGAACGGCGCCGACGGGTCGGCCGGCGGCGTGTACGGCGACTGCGACGTCTGCGGCGGCGGCGGCGGCGGCGCGGCCGTCTCCTGTGCCGGTCTGTGGCTGCCGTCTACGTACGGCTTCTCGGCGGGCCGCACGTGGGCACGGACTGCGCAAGGGGCCACAAGTCAGTCCGCAGACACCGCAGGCAAGGCAGTCAATACAGATACCTGTCGTCACCGTCAGTACAGATACCTATATACCTAATATACCTAATATTCCTAAACCTAAATATACCTACCTATGGATTCCTAAACGATAAATACACCAACTGCTGAGTACAAGAAAAGTCTTAGCAAAAATATAAAGATCCAGTGGCTTACGCATGTGAACTGTGTCAATGAGTATCTTATCAAGTAATCTCCCATACTTAAATGTTCCTAACTGGAACATTTAAATATGGGAGATACGCTTACTGGAAGCTCGTTACCGATGATTACATGAACCAGCGTAACTTCGGCATCTAAGCAGGGGGATGGCACAGCTTACTGCAGGGGACGTGGCTCAATCATCCGAGCGGGGGAGGGGAGCGGTGTGTGGTGTGTGTGGGGGGGGGGAGGCGTGGAACAGTCACCTGCCGGAGTGTCGGCGCCGATCCACGGGTCGGACTGGCGCCGCTTGCCGTCCGTCTGCGGACCGAGGCCGTCGCGGTCGTCGCGCCGGCTGGTGAAGTGAGAGATCCAGTTGCGCTGTCGGTTGACCAGCTCGCGGCTGGTGAGAGCGCGCCGTTCGCAGCCGCCGGCGGGCGCCATGTCGTCGGCGCAGCTGGGGCCGCGCGTGGGCACCTCGTCCAGGCCGCGGCTGAAGGCCGAGCCGCCGCCGCTGATGACCCGCTCCTGCGCCGGACCAACGACCGGGTCCTGGCCGGCAGTCGGACCGCCGACGGGTCCGACGCGGCCCCGAGCGGCCGGTGCGCCGTTCGTGACGCACCGCCTGCCGTCGGCGCCGCCGGCCGGCTGGCATCGGCTGACGAACACGCTGTCGGCGTCGTGGTCCGCGCTGACGCAGCGGTCGTCGCCGGCGGCGGTGCGCTCGAGCGGACCGATCTTCTCGGGCGAGACTGTGCGTCGGCCGACGCCGCCCGGCCAGGCCGACCTGGCCGCCGGTGACCGGTAGGAGGCGCTGGAGCGCGGCTCGGACACTGATCGACGCGCCACCTCAGTCGGCCGGCGCACCGTCACCGGCGCCGCAGCCGGCGACGGCGACGGTGATGGTGACGGCGACGGCGACGGCGACGGTGATGGTGATGGTGACGGCGACGGCGAGCCGACGCGCGCCGCCGACGCTGACGCCGAGCGAGACGCCGAGCCGGACAGCGAGGTGGGCCGCGAGGTGGGCCGCGAGCGCTCCTTGGCGCTCTGACGCCGCTCCACCGGCCGCTCGGTCATGCTCTCGAACATGGCGCGCGCGCTGTTGAAGCGCGCCAGGTGGCTCTCGGAGCGCACCAGCGCGCTGTCCCGCTCGGCCGACTTGTGGCGGCCGGCCGGCCGGCTGCCGGCCCGCTGGAACAGCGTCGCCATGTCGGTCACCTTGCGGTTCGCCGTGCCGGACACGTTGCTGCAGCCGAAGCCGGACGACGCGGAGCGCCATTCCTCGCCGCGGGCAGTCTGTGGACGAGCAAAGGCGAGGTCAGGTGTGTCTGGGGCCGGGGCGGCCAGTCTGGGGACGAGCAAAGGCGAGGTCAGGTGTGTCTGGGGCCGCGGCGGGCAGTCTGGGGACGAGCAAAGGCGAGGTCAGGTGTGTCTGGGGACGGGCGGGCTGTCTGGGGACGAGCAAAGGCGAGGTCAGGTGTGTCTGGGGCCGGGGTGGCCAGAGACGACAGGAGTGTATGGGGGCATGGGCGGCTAGAGACGTCAGGTGTGTCTGGGGCCGGGGCGGCCAGAGACGACAGGAGTGCATGGGGGCATGGGCGGCTAGAGACGTCAGGTGTGTACATGCCAGGGGCTACCAAAGATGTCAGGTGTGTCTGAGGCCCGGGGCGACCAGAGACGTCAGGTATGTACAGGGTCAGGGGTGGCCAGAGACGTCAGGTGAGTACGGGGCAGGGGTGGCTATAGGGACATATATGGACGAAGTCGGGGTAGAAGGGACTTCAGGTCTGTATGGAGCCGGAGTAGCTAAGCTAGGCACATCAGGTCTGTACGGAGCCAGGGTGGCCAGACAACGCCGGATCTCCGGCCATTCTGTATCTGTAAAACCTCGACGTGTTTATTTACGGCCGAGTACCCGGAGAGGCGCGGCGCCTTCAGCTGTTCGCAGTCAGCAGCGGTCGGGTTGTTAGGAATAGAGGATAAACTCTGTAAGACACTGGCATAGCAGTATCGCCTGGTTAGGTAAGTCACATGTGAGTGACTTGTGACTGCGCGACCGGGACTTCTTTAGTCCCTGGCGACCTGACAAAAGTGTGAAGGTCAACCGACAGACGAAATACAAGTATGGCCTACGACGGTCCACCTTCGCTGGTTGTATCAATTTGGGAGGAAAACCCAATAGGTGCATCAGAATTGCCAAGAGAGTGAACCACCGTAATCGCAGAATATAGACTTGTTCTTCCAAGCAGCTTAATACAGTCCACGCTGAAGAGTTGAACCGCCACACGGGTACAGGCTTACACAAAGTGTCCATCATGGTAATCCGCACACCAGGATGGCAGCCAAGATAACCAGATAATGGCCGAAAGGCTGCCGGGTGGCATTCCCACGACACCTTCGGGACCTCAGACCACACCAGGCAGCGCTGAGCCTCAGAACGAAATATTCTACTCGGAGGACACCGCCATTTACGGAGTCATCACAAGCCAGCGTCGCTGCTGCCACCTCTCGGACTGGATCGGAACTATCCAAGGCCGGGCGGCCGGTAACTCAGCGGGCGCGACCGAACGGGCCGACCCGCCACCTTTCGGGACGAGCGGGAACTAGCGGCGGAGATGCGATCTCGGCACTCTGGCCACAGCGCCGCGGGCGGCTCGTTGCTCAGCGCCAGATGTCAGGCACTGTTAGAATGCGCCTGAGAAGGCGTGCGGCGCGGTCACCCTCCGCCGAGACCGACAGAGAGCGCGTGCCCCGCGGCAGGGATGGATGGACACGGCACTGATGCCGAGAGTGCACCGTCAACAGGGGTGAAAAAGTACTCAGACCGAGAGTGCACCGTCAACAGGGGTGACCACGGCAACGTCAACAGGGGTGACCACGGCACTGGGACTGAGAGGGCACCGTCAACAGGGGTGAAAAAGCACTCAGACCGAGAGTGCACCGTCAACAGGGGTGACCACGGCACTGGGACTGAGAGGGCACCGTCAACAGGGGTGAACACGGCACTGGGACTGAGAGTGCACCGTCAACAGGGGTGGACACAGCACTGGGACTGAGAGTGCACCGTCAACAGGGGTGACCACGGCACTGGGACTGAGAGTGCACCGTCAACAGGGGTGGACACAGCACTGGGACTGAGAGGGCACCATCAACAGGGGTGGACACAACACTGGGACTGAGAGTGCACCGTCAACAGGGGTGAACACAGCACTGGGACTGAGAGTGCACCGTCAACAGGGGTGGACACAGCACTGGGACTGAGAGGGCACCGTCAACAGGGGTGGACACAGCACTGGGACTGAGAGGGCACCGTCAACAGTGGTGACCACGGCACTGGGAATGAGAGTGCACCGTCAACAGGGGTGGACACAGCACTGGGACTGAGAGGGCACCGTCAACGGAGGTGACCACGGCACTGGGACTGAGAGTGCACCGTCAACAGGGGTGAAGTAGACAGTCAGCAGCCCTGCTGGGTGCACACGAACGAGGACACGCATGACTTTGGAGATTTGCAATGGTAAGGAATGTCGGGGGCGTTTTTGGACGGTACTGACACCAGCAAATAGCATCGGAGTATCAGTTATTTGGGCTTTAGGGCGCTTCGACCAGACTTGATTATCGGAGCATCCGCGGACACATAAAAAAAATTGTAGGAGCATTTCGGCACACCACAGGTTGCGTGTTTTTGCTTGCGCATTGGCGGAATAGTTTAAAGCATTACGATTAATTCATGCCGCCACGCTCAATACCCTATCGTAATTACCCTCTTCTGACCTAATTTCTCCGCCTCCTGAACACATTATTTGGAAATGACCAGAGGTGGCCGAAAGGACTTTAATCCAAGCCACACTACCACATCACGATTCGATAAAATTTGGTGCAAAACCGAAATCAGTTGTGCCCTGCGTGATGCGTTGCACTGTGCAATAAGTCACCCTGCATTCACGTGGTGACGAACAGTGGAGCACGCAGAATTTTGACAGGAGATACTTGCTAGGGGCGTCAAATTTTGTGGGCACGTCAAGCGATACTTTGATAAGAATGGGAACATTTTAACAAACATTACACAAGAGAAGAAAAGGGCGACCAATTCGTCTAAAGGGAGTGATAGGGCCACCAAAATAACTTAGGGTAATCGGGTGAGGGGGTCGCCCACTCAATCCTCCTGCGATTGGAGAGCAGTGTTTGTCAGAGTAGTTCTAGGACGAACAGACCAGGCGCGATGTAAATGCACCACGGGACCCGCGGTGCCAACTGAACACTGTCCCACACCGAGTGCGCCACATTCAGACGGTTTCGGCGAAAATGGCACGTGGTAAATGCATTTTTACCCGAGGAAAACGTGCTAGGTCCTTAAAAAGAGTCGTGCCCAACAGATGCCACGAGTACACTTTATAAATATATACGGTGGCATTCTGATCAAAAGAAACGGTAAGCGAAAGTCAGCTTCATCTCGCAAACATTTCTGACGAGGGAGCCGCATTGACATGCATGCGCCATGGACGTGATTATAACAAGCGTGAGAAACTGGATAACCGATGCACATGATGGTCCTGCAAATTCCAACAACAACAACAGAAACCGAAGCCCACCAGGAGGCCACAAACCAATGCCGGAGACACGCCAGTCCACGACGCCAGACCTGGGCCAAGGCCGCGCCCAGCCATACAGGAAGCGACCGACTGTTGCCGTCGATGGCCATGACGCCCACGTGAAATATTGCCCGGCCGTAGCAGGGATTTACGCTGCAAGGAGAGCTGAGCGCACAGGGCGGATTCTAAACGCCAGAAACAGTGATGCGCTTACATGTCGAGCCAGAAATACTCTTCAGGATAACTCTACTTTCAGCCGGCAGTTACGTGTCGCCAAGACACGAAGAGCAGGAACTGGACGCGTGTGGTGCCGACGATGCTTGTATCGCATCACAGAAGTACACATGGTTACCAGCTGAATGACGTATGTCGGCCTTGGAGCGGTTCAGTGGGACCGACCCTGGAATGGTCTGGAATGGTCTGGAATGGTCATGGCGAGCCGCTATCCGGCGCTGTCGACCAGTAAAATGGACCGGCATAAACCGTGCAAATGTCTTCTCAGGCGGAGCCGAGTTGGCTGCTCATACGATTGTGACCGGCCGCGAGCTGGAAATACGGTAATGATAAACCTGACACCAAGCACAGGCGCGCTAAAATGTTCCCAGAGCACACTATATGGTTGGTGGATAGCATGGGAAGAGGCTATGCCTTCTTCCTCCTGGTGTCCCTCATCCACCCCCTCCCCCTTACGAGGGTCAACAGCCCGCTTAGTCAGCATCCTCAGCAGCTGTCGCATTCAGGAAAGCACCCGAGCGGGTGGGTCCCATCCCGCCTCCACCCAACCCACGTCAGTCGTCCACTCAATCGTCCGTCAGCATTCGTCTTCATCGCCACCAAACTGAATAAGACCTTGGGCTGCAAAGATAACAAGAAGGTGGCGGGCGGCACTAGATGTCCGTCAACACACCGAGAATGTTAACTAGCAAAACAGACAGCACGCCGACCGAACGCGCGCCCACCACCTGAAGCGGTGAACGGGATCGGGTCATTAGCGGAGGCTTGTGATGCGAGCCTGGTGGAGTCGGGGGGGGGGGGGGGGGGGGGGGGGGGGGGGGGGGGGGGGGGGGGGGGGGGGGGGGGTGGCCGAACAGGTCGGAGCTCGTTTACACTGCAGTGTCGACTGCCGCCGCCAAGTACACCTGATCCTGGCTGGTGCCACTGAACTGAGACCGTTGCAGACGTTGCTGATCACTCAGCACTAGCACACTGGTGAGCAATGAACACGATGAAGAATATCAGGTCACCCATAATCACCGCAGCTGCACAGACATCTCCCACAGCTTCGACGGCATCAAACACCTGCTCATCGGCACCATCTCAGTCACCTCAAACGTATACTCGGCTCCAGAGCAACTCAAAAGGTGGCCGGCAACACGGCGCCCGTCCCCATGAGACACTTTCTCCTCCAGCACACCCTGCCGACTCACGGCCTCGGCATTTCCGCCGACCGTACGTCCCATACCTCCGCTGCTGTCTCGGCTCCATCGTCGCCACCGAAGCTGTGCCAGAAGCAGGGCCAGCAGAGGCCACGGCCCGAGCACGGCACGTGTCTAAGCTGGACTAGCAGATGTGTGACCTGCTCTGCTCAATCGCGACTATCAAGGGGACCAGAGATGAACCAAGAAGGGCAGAAATGGCAAATAAACAAATCCCGATTTATAAACGCTCTTGGGAATGGAACAGCCAACATTCGTCGGGTCTGTTTAAGGCGCCATTTCTCAGAAAATGTTTTTGATATCGAGGGTATAAAAATTTGGTACAAGATGTGGGAAAATATTGGTTTTTTTGCGAGAGGCATGCCTCCTGTACCTGCCTCTTAGATCAGTCAGTGAAGCGGACAGCTTGCACATGTGCTGAACAGGAAAAGCAGAGTACACAGCTTCCGCATCGGGCCCAGAACTGGGAGGCGGTCGGATGTATGCCACGCCGTGTGGCTCGGGACCGAATGTCGGGCCCAGAGCTGGGAGGCGGTCGGATGTATGCCACGCCGTGTGGCTCGGGACCGAATGTCGGGCCCGCTGGACAGTCGGATGTACCACGCCGTGTGGCTCGGGACCGAATGTCGGCCCAAGCTGGGAAGGTCGGATGTATGCCACGCCGCGTCTCAACATGAATGACGGAATGCGCATCGGATGCATCAACAACTTTGGCTCGGGACCGATATCGGGCCCACCGCGTTCAACATGAATGACAATGCCATGATACACAGGACCGAATTGTACGGTACCCCACCGCGTTCAACAGTGAATGACAATGCCATCATACACAATGAATTCGTACGATATCCCCACCGCGTTCAACATGAATGACAATGCCCAACAATAAATTCGTAGCGATATCCCCACGCCGCGTGGCTCAGGACCTGAATGACAATGCCATCATACACAATAAATTCGTACGATATCCCCACCGCGTTCAACATGAATGACAATGCCATCATACACAATGAATTCGTACGATATCCCCACCGCGTTCAACATGAATGACAATGCCATCATACACAATGAATTCGTACGATATCCCCACCGCGTTCAACATGAATGACAATGCTATCATACACAATTAATTCGTACGATATCCCCACCGCGTTCAACATGAATGACAATGCCATCATACACAATAAATTCGTACGATATCCCCACCGCGTTCAACATGAATGACAATGCCATCATACACAATAAATTCGTACGATATCCCCACCGCGTTCAACATGAATGACAATGCCATCATACACAATAAATTCGTACGATATCCCCACCGCGTTCAACATGAATGACAATGCTATCATACACAATAAATTCGTACGATATCCCCACCGCGTTCAACATGAATGACAATGCTATCATACACAATAAATTCGTACGATATCCCCACCGCGTTCAACATGAATGACAATGCTATCATACACAATAAATTCGTACGATATCCCCACCGCGTTCAACATGAATGACAATGCCATCATACACAATAAATTCGTACGATATCCCCACCGCGTTCAACATGAATGACAATGCTATCATACACAATAAATTCGTACGATATCCCCACCGCGTTCAACATGAATGACAATGCTATCATACACAATAAATTCGTACGATATCCCCACCGCGTTCAACATGAATGACAATGCCATCATACACAATAAATTCGTACGATATCCCCACCGCGTTCAACATGAATGACAATGCCATCATACACAATAAATTCGTACGATATCCCCACCGCGTTCAACATGAATGACAATGCCATCATACACAATAAATTCGTACGATATCCCCACCGCGTTCAACATGAATGACAATGCTATCATACACAATAAATTCGTACGATATCCCCACCGCGTTCAACATGAATGACAATGCTATCATACACAATGAATTCGTACGATATCCCCACCGCGTTCAACATGAATGACAATGCCATCATACACAATAAATTCGTACGATATCCCCACCGCGTTCAACATGAATGACAATGCCATCATACACAATGAATTCGTACGATATCCCCACCGCGTTCAACATGAATGACAATGCCATCATACACAATGAATTCGTACGATATCCCCACCGCGTTCAACATGAATGACAATGCTATCATACACAATGAATTCGTACGATATCGTGTGAACCCATTGGAATGTTTCGATCAAAACGGGTGGCAAGCTATCCAATACACATCTTAAACGTTTGGAACCTTCCGTCTCCTTGAAATCCACAGCAATCAAAATTTCCTAAGCAGAAGAGGCGTGCAACAAATGCCACGTGACAAAATCGGCGCTGTCTTGTCGACCTATGGTATGTTTCAGTTGAACACATCGCCACCCGATGGGAGGTCAGTGCAGTGGTCACATTATTGGTGTGGTGATGACGTCTTTTCCGGCAGATCGACCGACGCCTTCTCTCACGACGGCGATGGTTGGTCAGGTGAGCGCAGGTCAGCTGGGGTCAGCCGGGGTCACCTTCGCCGGTCGGCCGCGACTAATGGCGACGGCCACCGGGGACAGCGTTCTCACAAAAACCGCGCCGACGCGCCGAGTCAGAGCGCGACGGGGCAGCTCCGGGCCAGCAGAGACGGGGCAGCTCCGGGTCAGCGGAGACGGGGCCGGCGCGGCCGGCTCGGGCCATCACAGACCAAAGGGGGTGCGGGAGCCGGGGGCGGCACCCAGCCAAGAGGTGGCGCATTACGAGACGTGGGGCGCCTGTGAGAGTGGAACAACATGAAGAATGAGGGAAGCGTGAGAGACGAGATAGATAAAAACACGATACACAGGCGAGAGGCGTGTCATGAGCAAGATAAAACGATATGCAAGTGAGAGATGAAACAAAGGCGAGACGCGAAACCCACGTCGGATATGACACATAAGATATGGGAAACAGGCACGATACGAGACATCCGTGGAAATGAGATACACGTGAGAGCCGAGACCCGGAGATGAGTGGTTAGAACACCAGGTACGTGTGGAGATAGCCACCTGGGCTCAATGACGCATCGGCAGCGAAGGAAGACCGAACACACCGAGGAGCGGGCTGGAACTAACAGAGCAGACAGGACGCGGGTTGAATCAGACAGCTTGGAGCCTCAAAATGACATCCGTGGCTCTTCCGATAAAGGATTAACCTTTGGTAGTTGGCTCGCTTCATATTGCTTCGAATGTCCGCAATTTAAAAAAATGAAACCTCGATATAGATCAACCCTTGCTCCGAATGGTCACCGCGAGATGTCATTGCATCCTTAGATGACTCTCCCATCAAGGGTGCACTCAATTTTGGTTATTTCCGATAGATGATGACGGATGATGATCGATAAGTCTCTTCGAACTGCCTAATACTGGCGGTGGTATTATTTCTCGAAGAAGACCTACCACCTACTACGGCGGATGTATGTGCCTGTTCATGAAGATGTAAAGACTGACAACGCCAGCAGGAATGAGCACCGATCTGGACGAGGGGCCTTCCCCACTGAGCAGGACCTGCAGCAGTGCATGCCCCACCAGGGTCATGCACGCGTGGGTGGCACCAAAGAAGCGACGACGGAGACAGCATCTGTCTGGCTATGTTGAGGGAGCAAGGCCCACCTGTAGGTCGCTGTCTAGACCGTGCTTAATCTGTCCAGAAATGCTTGAGTAAATCAATCTATGCATGATCAGCAATCTTGAGCGACAGATGCACGAGCTGTCCGCGGTTCGTACATAGATTGCTGATAATAGAAATGCCATCTTAGCTGCCACATAAACGCCGAACTTCCCCACAGTGGAGATATCAACTCGTTTGACTTCACCTAGAGTACCGCTGCACTTTGCTCACAAGTGCCACATTTCCGTGAGTAGCGAAACTTGCGAACATGATGCGATTAAGGCAACTTAAAAATACCTTGCTCTAGAAATACCAAAGCATCCGAAAAGCTCAGCACATTTTCGTAAGTTCTCCTAATCGTGTCGCATTTGGAAGCTTCCCTGCTCGTGTCGACAGAGGGGGGGGGGAATGTACGTTTAATCGGGCTTGACACCGCCCTGAAGTAACCGTCGCAGGACCCGGGAGTCTGCCGTGCAGTACACGCCGGCATGGGCTGAACTGTGCCCAGTGGTACGGGCGCTGCGGCGCGCCTCGTTCAGAGACCATGGCATAGCAGTGGTGGTGTGTCTGACCACAGCAGTGATGGTGTGTCTGACCACAGCAGTGGTGGTGTGTGTCTGACCACAGCAGTGGTGGAGTGTCTGACCACAGCAGTGGTGGTGTGTCTGACCACAGCAGTGGTGGTGGTGTGTCTGACCACAGCAGTGGTGGTGGTGTGTCTGACCACAGCAGTGGTGGTGTGTGTCTGACCACAGCAGTGGTGGTGTGTGTCTGACCACAGCAGTGGTGGTGTGTGTCTGACCACAGCAGTGGTGGTGTGTGTCTGACCACAGCAGTGGTGGTGTGTCTGACCACAGCAGTGGTGGTGTGTCTGACCACAGCAGTGGTGGTGTGTGTCTGACCACAGCAGTGGTGGTGTGTGTCTGACCACAGCAGTGGTGGTGTGTCTGACCACAGCAGTGGTGGTGTGTCTGACCACAGCAGTGGTGTGTGTCTGACCACAGCAGTGGTGGTGTGTCTGACCACAGCAGTGGTGGTGTGTCTGACCACAGCAGTGGTGGTGTGTCTGACCACAGCAGTGGTGGTGTGTCTGACCACAGCAGTGGTGGTGTGTCTGACCACAGCAGTGGTGGTGTGTGTCTGACCACAGCAGTGGTGGTGTGTCTGACCACAGCAGTGGTGGTGTGTCTGACCACAGCAGTGGTGGTGTGTCTGACCACAGCAGTGGTGGTGTGTGTCTGACCACAGCAGTGGTGGTGTGTGTCTGACCACAGCAGTGGTGGTGTGTGTCTGACCACAGCAGTGGTGGTGTGTGTCTGACCACAGCAGTGGTGGTGTGTGTCTGACCACAGCAGTGGTGGTGTGTCTGACCACAGCAGTGGTGGTGTGTCTGACCACAGCAGTGGTGGTGTGTCTGACCACAGCAGTGGTGGTGTGTGTCTGACCACAGCAGTGGTGGTGTGTGTCTGACCACAGCAGTGGTGGTGTGTCTGACCACAGCAGTGGTGGTGTGTGTCTGACCACAGCAGTGGTGGTGTGTCTGACCACAGCAGTGGTGGTGTGTCTGACCACAGCAGTGGTGGTGTGTCTGACCACAGCAGTGGTGGTGTGTGTCTGACCACAGCAGTGGTGGTGTGTCTGACCACAGCAGTGGTGGTGTGTCTGACCACAGCAGTGGTGGTGTGTGTCTGACCACAGCAGTGGTGGTGTGTGCTGACCACAGCAGTGGTGGTGTGTGTCTGACCACAGCAGTGGTGGTGTGTCTGACCACAGCAGTGGTGGTGTGTCTGACCACAGCAGTGGTGGTGTGTGTCTGACCACAGCAGTGGTGGTGGTGTCTGACCACAGCAGTGGTGGTGTGTGTCTGACCACAGCAGTGGTGGAGTGTCTGACCACAGCAGTGGTGGTGTGTCTGACCACAGCAGTGGTGGTGTGTCTGACCACAGCAGTGGTGGTGTGTGTCTGACCACAGCAGTGGTGGTGTGTGTCTGACCACAGCAGTGGTGGTGTGTGTCTGACCACAGCAGTGGTGGTGTGTGTCTGACCACAGCAGTGGTGGTGTGTCTGACCACAGCAGTGGTGGAGTGTCTGACCACAGCAGTGGTGGTGGTGTGTCTGACCACAGCAGTGGTGGTGGTGTGTCTGACCACAGCAGTGGTGGTGGTGTGTCTGACCACAGCAGTGGTGGTGTGTCTGACCACAGCAGTGGTGGTGTGTCTGACCACAGCAGTGGTGGTGTGTGTCTGACCACAGCAGTGGTGGTGTGTCTGACCACAGCAGTGGTGGTGTGTCTGACCACAGCAGTGGTGGTGGTGTGTCTGACCACAGCAGTGGTGGTGGTGGTGTGTCTGACCACAGCAGTGGTGGTGTGTCTGACCACAGCAGTGGTGGTGTGTCTGACCACAGCAGTGGTGGTGTGTGTCTGACCACAGCAGTGGTGGTGTGTGCCTGACCACAGCAGTGGTGGTGTGTCTGACCACAGCAGTGGTGGTGTGTCTGACCACAGCAGTGGTGGTGTGTCTGACCACAGCAGTGGTGGTGTGTCTGACCACAGCAGTGGTGGTGTGTCTGACCACAGCAGTGGTGGTGTGTCTGACCACAGCAGTGGTGGTGTGTGTCTGACCACAGCAGTGGTGGTGGTGTGTCTGACCACAGCAGTGGTGGTGTGTCTGACCACAGCAGTGGTGGTGTGTGTCTGACCACAGCAGTGGTGGTGTGTGCCTGACCACAGCAGTGGTGGTGTGTCTGACCACAGCAGTGGTGGTGTGTGTCTGACCACAGCAGTGGTGGTGTGTGTCTGACCACAGCAGTGGTGGTGTGTCTGACCACAGCAGTGGTGGTGTGTGTCTGACCACAGCAGTGGTGGTGTGTGTCTGACCACAGCAGTGGTGGTGTGTGTCTGACCACAGCAGTGGTGGTGTGTCTGACCACAGCAGTGGTGGTGTGTCTGACCACAGCAGTGGTGGTGGTGTGTCTGACCACAGCAGTGGTGGTGGTGTGTCTGACCACAGCAGTGGTGGTGTGTGTCTGACCACAGCAGTGGTGGTGTGTCTGACCACAGCAGTGGTGGTGTGTCTGACCACAGCAGTGGTGGTGGTGTGTCTGACCACAGCAGTGGTGGTGGTGTGACTGACCACAGTAGTGGTGGTGTGTGTCTGACCACAGCAGTGGTGGTGTGTGTCTGACCACAGCAGTGGTGGTGTGTGTCTGACCACAGCAGTGGTGGTGTGTCTGACCACAGCAGTGGTGGTGTGTCTGACCACAGCAGTGGTGGTGGTGTGTCTGACCACAGCAGTGGTGGTGGTGTGACTGACCACAGTAGTGGTGGTGTGTCTGACCACAGCAGTGGTGGTGTGTCTGACCACAGCAGTGGTGGTGTGTGTCTGACCACAGCAGTGGTGGTGTGTGTCTGACCACAGCAGTGGTGGTGTGTCTGACCACAGCAGTGGTGGTGTGTGTCTGACCACAGCAGTGGTGGTGTGTCGGACCATTGCGGCGGGATGGCGGCGGCCACGCGTCTGCCCAGGCAACACGCGGTCGGCCGCCGTCGGCCGTAACGGTACCATTCGGCTGCACCGGCTGTCAACAGCTGACCGACGTGAGTCAGCTGGCGTCAGCTGGCGTCAGACTCCTCAGACGGCAGCAGTCTGCGACTGTTTTGATTGTGTCCGCGTGCCTTTCATTGTTTGCGCGCGCCCGCGTACGCGGAGCGCGTCGGAGATCGATGTCGGAGATCGATGCACGATTTCGACCTGCCAGTCGAGCGCGGAGGAAGAACGTTGCGCGTCCCGCGCATACGCAAATTGCTCCGTGGAAAAGCGCATCTGGGCGGAACGCACACTGAAGCAAGACGGTGATAAGACACGCCTCCCCCTTGACTGCACAGTTGTATAATTTTATGTTGTTGGATACAGGCAAGCCAAGGTGCTAAACGAGTCAGTTTTGACTTTAGGAACCGTTGGGACAGGTCTTCAGAACAACACCACTGACGGATTGACGGACATGAACTGTTAATGGTTCGTAGTGGGACAGGTCTACAGAACACCATGGACGGACATGAACTGTGAATGGTCCGTAGTGGGACAGGTCTACAGAACACCATGGACGGACATGAACTGTGAATGGTCCGTAGTGGGACAGGTCTACAGAACACCATGGACGGACATGAACTGTGAATGGTTCGTAGTGGGACAGGTCTACAGAACACCATGGACGGACATGAACTGTGAATGGTTCGTAGTGGGACAGATCTACAGAACACCATGGACGGACATGAACTGTGAATGGTCCGTAGTGGATATGCTTGCCGTTCAGACGATGAAATTTCCAACTAATAAGAGCATTTAGCTTTACGGTGTCCATCATGGCTATGGGATCCGGAGGGACGGTACATAGCTGCAACTTGACATTTGGAAGGTAAAAAGATGCCAGCGACATCGGTTTAACCATATTCAATTAGGAAGGTTGGCCAGTAAGTTGTTTTGTGATTACACCAGAGCCACCACGGCAAGCAAACCATAACCTGACCATGCTGGAACAGTTTAGGATATAACCCTAGAGTTCAAAGGCGTTAGCAGGTCAAAGAGCTCAATGTCAAAAGGTGAACTACATGAATTGCAATAAAACCTAACAGACTGGCAGAGTGTGTCCTGACCGATTCAACTTCCCGGGAAGCTTAAAATAGACACACAATGAACCTCACGACGACATACCAGGAAACAAATCATTGTCGCCAGCGCCCCGTTATGTGATACAGGGCGAGTGAGAAAAATGCCGCACATTTGGTTCAGTTAGTTAAAAAATCATAAATTACAGAAGCATGCTAATTGTAGGACTCAAACCAGCAGTTCATGGACATCTGTTGGCGACGAATGAATTTGTCACCGTCACGGGGATGACGTTGAGAGCACGCGTTCGAGATGGCCTCCGTTCTGCTGGACGCATAGATCAGCTCTCGTCCTCAACTCTACGATGACTGGCGCATGTCTTATGGGGAACTCATAAAATCTGACATGCGATGGCCATTTTCAGACTCTCGAGGTCTTTGAGCTCTGCTTATGCACCCGGCTCATGAGATAGCATCAAACAAAGAAATCAAGGGGTATTAAATCCAGTGAGTGAGCAGGCCAGGGCTGCGTCATCTTTCGGCCGGTGATCTTGCCACAGAAGTGTTGCTTCAGCCACTCCAGTGCACTGCTGAGGCGTGCGGAGTTTCCCCATCCCACTGGAACCAGGCGTCATGGACATCGTCTTGACGACCGGTCGTCAGTCGCTCCCAGAAGCGATCTGGCGTTCTGGTGCAACGCGCCTCAGTGATGGCGGCCGACCAGCAGCCAGGCGCTGAACGGAAAACGGTCCAACGATGCCCTCGGCACTGCTGCACGCCAGGCAGTGACCTTTCGGTTATGAAGAGGCTTTTCCCGAGCAAGTATTTTGGCCGTTCATTGGCCAGAATTCGGCAACCTTCTGTGTCGACACCACCGACGAAGTGGAAATGTGCATCGTCACTGAACTAACTCGTCTTGAGAAACCCAGGCTCAGCTGTGCACTTCTCGGAAACCACTTGGTGAAGGCGACCCGCTGCACGCGCGTCAACTTGGATCCAGAGTCGTTTCGTTACGGGATCGATATTCACGGACTATGTCAACATGCATGGAAATTGGCACGCATATGGAACCTGACATGTTGATCATTCTGGTAGAGTTTCTAAGACGCAATTCTAGATTCTAAGGAGTTATTATTGCAGGACAAAGAGCTCAAGGTCAAGAGGCGGACTACTTCATTTTCAATAAAAATTCAACAAATGACTTGTGGCAGGTCAAAAGGGTAAGGAAGAAGTTCCATGGATTGTTTTGAGGAAAATGTCTTCTTTCAAATGATACATGAACCTATAAGGGAAAATGAAATATTAGATCTAGTGCTTACTAATGAGGAAAATTTGGTACAAAATGTGAACATAGGAGAGACCTTTGGTAATAGTGATCACAACATTATTTGCTTCTCATTTGATGTTGGAAGTGTAGGAACCAATAAGACATTGATTCCCAATTTTGCTAAAGGGAATTACAATGTGTTCAGGATCGTCCTGAATGAAATTAATTGGGAAGACTTATTGAAGGGCTTAAATGCTTATGAAATGTGGAGAATGGTAAAAGAAACTATTTCAAGGTCAGGATAGGTTCATTCCCAATAGGCAAATTAGATTAACCAGGGTTAAGCACCCTTCATGACTGACCAGGGAAGTAAAGCATTTACTGGAGTAAAAAACAGGCATTCAAAAAACTAAAATATGCTTACTCTGAGGTAAACCTCAAATCATATAAAATAGCTAGAAATAAAGTTAGGTATGTTGGGCCATCTAAAAGACTGGCTGAAATGAAATTAGCTCGAGAATGTTCAGCAGGTAATGCTAAGACATTCTTTAGCTTCTACAAATTTAAGGCTAAAAAGTGTGGCGTAGGACCACTGGAGGTAGATGGGGAATTAGTGGTTGATGATTGTGATATTGTGGAATCTCTAAGCAAGCAATTCTCATCAGTCTTTACTAAAGATAATTCTGGTAGAATAGAAACAACTGAATCTTATGCTATGACAGGTGATAGGTTGGAGGATCTTACGATAACTACAGAAGCTGTAGAAAAGCAGTTGCAGAATATAAAACCTAATAAAGCTTCTGGACCAGATGATATATATATGCTAGGGTCTTAGTAGAGTGTGCTAAAGCTTTAGCAGTTCCCTTAGGTATAGTTTTTAGGCGGTCTGTGGAATATTCTGAAATGCCTGAAGATTGGAGAAATGCAAATGTAGTACCAATTTTCAAAAAGGGAAGTATGAAGTGTGTAGGGAACTACAGGCCAGTCGGTTTAACCTCAATAGTTTGCAAGGTACTAGAAAATCTGGTTAAACAGAATGTTCAGATTCATCTTGATAGACACAACATTTTAAGGGATACTCAACATGGATTTCGATCTCGAAGTTCTTGTTTAACTAACCTTTTGGAGTTCATGGAGTATGTTACTAAAGAAGTAGACAATCAAAGCAGGATGGATATTGTGTACTTGGACTTTAGCAAAGCTTTTGATAAAGTTACATATGGAAGGCTAATTCATCAACTACAGCAACATGGGATTGTTGGAAAAGTTCTAGGTTGGATTGAAGCATGGTTAAGGGAAACAAAGGGTAGTGTTAAATGGATGTAAATCTGATTGGAAGGATGTTTTGAGTGGAGTACCACAGGGTTCTATTCTAGGGCCACTTCTCTTTATCATCTTTGGGAATAAAATTGAGGTAGGGTTGAGGAATAGTGTTCAAATTTGCTGATGACATCAAGCTGATAGGAGTGGCAAACAGTTGTGATTAATCTATAAATATTCAACTAGAATTGGAGGACGTAAAAAGTGGGCTGATCAATGGCAGATGTCTTTCAACTATGACAAGTGCAAGGTTATGCATCTGGGGTCTGGAGGCGAGACTTTCAGATATACAATGGGAGGGAGGGAACTGGATGTTATTGAAGAGGAAAGGGACTTAGGTGTGTTGGTTTCAAAAGACCTTAAAGCAGAAAAACAATGTATCTCAGCTAGGAACAGGGCACTCAGAATGCTGGGGCTCATTAATAGAAGTGTGATATATAAGAGCAAGGAAGTCATAAAAACTGTACTTAGCATATGTGCGATACCACCTGGACTATTATGTACAAGCATGGAGCCCCTACCTAGAACAAGATGTAGATATGTTAGAAAGAGTGCAGCGCAAAGCAACTAGACTCATCAGTGGAATAAGTAACTTAGAATATGGAGAAAGGTTTGTGGCATTAGATATGTACTCACTCAAGTATAGGAGATTAAGGGGGGACATGATTGAAATGTACAAAATTGTTAAAGGACTAGATCAGGTCAAGTTGAATGGCGCTCTTCAGTTACATAGTATCACATAGAGGTCATCAATTCAGGTTAGACAAGTTGAGGTGTAGGACAGTTAAGCGACAAAAGGTCTTCAGTCAAAGGGTTGTTGAGCAGTGAAATGGGCTGCCTGCTGATGTTGTGGGGAGTTCCTGATTGAATGTATGTAAAAGTAGGGTGGACAAATTTTTAGACAAAATCTTGTTTTTGAGTTCTAATTTGCGATGGATGGGGGCGAGATTTATGTTAAGTAAGTGTGCACGGCACAGACCCCTTTAAGCAGGCATGGATGCAGTTTGAAAATTATTGATAAGGCATTCAATCCACATGTGTTAAGAGGGATCAGGGGAATACGGCTGGATAGCTAGGGTAGATAGGCATTGATAGGTGTGTGGAATATTGGTGGACTGGTTTCTTCAGGATGTGGGATGGTTGGGGTGGGTCTTTTTACCAGGCTTATGGTATCTTCCATTTACAGACTTCACTGGATGGGCCCTTGGGTCTCTTATTAAGTCTAAACGCTTTATAACTTTATATAAGGGTGTGCCTAGCAGTGGATTCATCACCTTCCTTCAGGATGTGATACTGATGAGATTGGCTATGGTAGCACAATGGGTATGATTGGAGGAGTTTGTAATTATTGAGTGTGTTATGCAATAGCAAGTGAATGGTGCTAGATAGGCTGGAACATATAGCTCCCTAGGAACTTGAGATAAGGGAGTGATTGGGGTGAGGGTATGTACATTTATAGTACCTTTTCTAGATAGGCTTAACCCAGATGGGCCCCTGTGGCTCTTATTAAACCTGAACACTGACTTTATGACTTTAAGGTCACGTGTGGCCAAGGCGATATAGGTGTGGCTTAACTTATTTAGTGTATAGTGGCGCAAACGCGCCGTATATGCCTCAGTTTTGTTTCTCGTGTTGCTTGTCCTGCTCCGTTGCTTGCAGTCCAACTGAACCAGGTAATTCACCAGGTGACATCTCAGGATCTGGAAATCTGTCATCCATAAAAATATACCACGTCCACTACTACTACTACTGAAAGACTTACTTCCGAAAGTTTTCCGTGGCAATATAACCTAGATGCAGAACACGCATTCAAATATAAGTGAATCAATATTTTGTAACGTCACAGGCATACAACAAATGACAATAATTTGAGGACGTCACCGGAGGTCAAGAATGAATAAATGAAAGGATCTGTTGCGAAATTAAGGAGTCTGCAGAGAAATGAGGAATCTAGAGGGGAATGGAAGAGTATTGGGATGGATGTGGACGTCTGGAGAGCAACGGAGAGTCTGGGAGATTGCAATAACGTCACCAGAGTTCAAGAGTAGAGCTGGGGAGAAACCGAAGAGTCAGGGGAAAACGGCGGAGTCAGGGGAAAACGGCGGAGTCAGGGGAAAACGGCGGAGTCAGGGGAAAACGGCGGAGTCAGGGGAAAACGGCGGAGTCAGGGGAAAACGGCGGAGTCAGGGGAAAACGGCGGAGTCAGGGGAAAACGGCGGAGTCAGGGGAAAACGGCGGAGTCAGGGGAAAACGGCGGAGTCAGGGGAAAACGGCGGAGTCAGGGGAAAACGGCGGAGTCAGGGGAAAACGGCGGAGTCAGGGGAAAACGGCGGAGTCAGGGAAAACGGCGGAGTCAGGGGAAAACGGCGGAGTCAGGGGAAAACGGCGGAGTCAGGGGAAAACGGCGGAGTCAGGGGAAAACGGCGGAGTCAGGGGAAAACGACGGAGTCAGGCGAAAACGACGGAGTCAGGCGAAAACGACGGAGTCAGGCGAAAACGGCGGAGTCAGGCGAAAACGAGCGAGTCAGGGGAAAACGGCGGAGTCAGGGGAAAAACGGCGGAGTCAGGGGAAAACGGCGGAGTCAGGGGAAAACGGCGGAGTCAGGGGAAAACGGCGGAGTCAGGGGAAAACGGCGGAGTCAGGGGAAAAACGGAGGAGTCTGTGGAGAAACGGAGGAGTCTGTGGATAAACGGAGGAGTCTGTGGATAAACGGAGGAGTCTGTGGAGAAACGGAGGAGTCTGTGGAGAAACGGAGGAGTCTGTGGAGAAACGGAGGAGTCTGTGGAGAAACGGAGGAGTCTGTGGAGAAACGGAGGAGTCTGTGGAGAAACGGAGGAGTCTGTGGAGAAACGGAGGAGTCTGTGGAGAAACGGAGGAGTCTGTGGATAAACGGAGGAGTCTGTGGATAAACGGAGGAGTCTGTGGATAAACGGAGGAGTCTGTGGATAAACGGAGGAGTCTGTGGATAAACGGAGGAGTCTGTGGATAAACGGAGGAGTCTGTGGAGAAACGGAGGAGTCTGTGGAGAAACGGAGAAGTCTGTGGAGAAACGGAGGAGTCTGTGGAGAAACGGAGGAGTCTGTGGAGAAACGGAGGAGTCTGTGGAGAAACGGAGGAGTCTGTGGAGAAACGGAGGAGTCTGTGGAGAAACGGAGGAGTCTGTGGAGAAACGGAGGAGTCTGTGGAGAAACGGAGGAGTCTGTGGAGAAACGGAGGAGTCTGTGGAGAAACGGAGGAGTCTGTGGAGAAACGGAGGAGTCTGTGGAGAAACGGAGGAGTCTGTGGAGAAACGGAGGAGTCTGTGGAGAAACGGAGGAGTCTGTGGAGAAACGGAGGAGTCTGTGGAGAAACGGAGGAGTCTGTGGAGAAACGGAGGAGTCTGTGGAGAAACGGAGGAGTCTGTGGAGAAACGGAGGAGTCTGTGGAGAAACGGAGGAGTCTGTGGAGAAACGGAGGAGTCTGTGGAGAAACGGAGGAGTCTGTGGAGAAACGGAGGAGTCTGTGGAGAAACGGAGGAGTCTGTGGAGAAACGGAGGAGTCTGTGGAGAAACGGAGGAGTCTGTGGAGAAACGGAGGAGTCTGTGGAGAAAGAGGAGTCTGTGGAGAAACGGAGGAGTCTGTGGAGAAACGGAGGAGTCTGTGGAGAAACGGAGGAGTCTGTGGAGAAACGGAGGAGTCTGTGGAGAAACGGAGGAGTCTGTGGAGAAACGGAGGAGTCTGTGGATAAACGGAGGAGTCTGTGGATAAACGGAGGAGTCTGTGGATAAACGGAGGAGTCTGTGGATAAACGGAGGAGTCTGTGGATAAACGGAGGAGTCTGTGGATAAACGGAGGAGTCTGTGGATAAACGGAGGAGTCTGTGGATAAACGGAGGAGTCTGTGGATAAACGGAGGAGTCTGTGGATAAACGGAGGAGTCTGTGGATAAACGGAGGAGTCTGTGGATAAACGGAGGAGTCTGTGGATAAACGGAGGAGTCTGTGGATAAACGGAGGAGTCTGTGGATAAACGGAGGAGTCTGTGGATAAACGGAGGAGTCTGTGGATAAACGGAGGAGTCTGTGGATAAACGGAGGAGTCTGTGGAGTAACGGAGAAGTCTGTGGAGAAACGGAGAAGTCTGTGGAGAAACGGAGGAGTCTGTGGAGAAACGGAGGAGTCTGTGGAGAAACGGAGGAGTCTGTGGAGAAACGGAGGAGTCTGTGGAGAAACGGAGGAGTCTGGGGAGAAACGGAGGAGTCTGGGGAGAAACGGAGGAGTCTGGGGAGAAACGGAGGAGTCTGGGGAGAAACAGAGGAGTCTGGGGAGAAACGGAGGAGTCTGGGGAGAAAAGGAGGAGTCTGGGGAGAAAAGGAGGAGTCTGGGGAGAAACGGATGAGTCTGGGGAGAAACGATAAGGGAGAAGAAACGGAGGAGTCTGAGGAAAAACGGAGGAATCCGGGATCAGAGGAGTCTTAGTTCCGTGGAGGAACAAGGGAGTCCGAGGAGAAAGAATGATCCTTGACATGGACAAGGGAGTCTGGGAAGGAGCTGAACAGTGGCAGGGAATGAAGGATTTCGAGGAGGAGCACAATAGTCTTGGGTGGAACCAAGGCGTCTGGAGACGAACGGAAGATTCTGAATGGGAACGGAAGATTTTGGAGTGGAACGGAAGATTTTGGAGTGGAACGGAAGAGTCTGGAAAGAAACGTAAATTTGGAGAGGAACGCAGGCATCTGGGAAAGAACTGGTGAGTATGGAGATACACGGAGGAATCTGGAAAGTAATGCGGAGTCTGAAGGAGCCTCGGGGGGGGACGGGGGAGGCCGCAGAGGAACGGGTGATTCTGGGGAGGAACGAGGGAGTCCGCAGAAGAACAGAGGATTCCGAGGAATAATTCCTTTAATTCCAGAGGTGCGCACGAAAACCCGTACCAGAATTATCAGGACGTCGGTCTCAATGTGCTCATACCTTGGCCACTACGTCGGAAGACGAGTAGCATGGATGGAGCGATCCGTTCCGTGCCACCAGCTACAGTAATTGCCTGCCGCTCGATTAGTTGAGGGGTGGGCAGTTCACCTTCTGCTTGAAGGTGACCGGCGCGGACATGCCTGTGGTTAGCGTGGCCACCGTCCGCTGGCTATGTAGACCTACGTCTGGGGATGGCAGTGTGCCACCAGTCTGCACCAGAGACAGACCAACATGACGTCAGACAACACCAGAGACAGACCAACATGACGTCAGACAACACCAGAGACAGACCAGCATAACGTCAGATTACACCAGAGACAGACCAACATGACGTCAGATTACACCAGAGACAGACCAACAACATAACGTCAGACTGCACCAGAGACAGACCCGCGTAACAGACTACACCAGAAGCAGACCAACATAACGTCAGACTACCCCAGAGACAGACCCACCTAACGTCAGACTACCCCAGAGGCAGACCCACCTAACGTCAGACTACCCCAGAGTCAGGCCCACCTAACGTCATACTACCCCAGAGACAGACCCACCTAACGTCAGACTACCCCAGAGACAGACCCACCTAACGTCAGACTACCCCAGTGACAGACCCACCTTACGTCAGACTACCCCAGAGGCAGACCCACCTAACGTCAGACTACCCCAGAGACAGACCCACCTAACGTCAGACTACCCCAGAGACAGACCCACCTAACGTCAGACTACCCCAGAGACAGACCCACCTAACGTCAGACTACCCCAGTGACAGACCCACCTTACGTCAGACTACCCCAGAGACAGACCCACCTAACGTCAGACTACCCCAGAGGCAGACCCACCTAACGTCAGACTACCCCAGAGGCAGACCCACCTAACGTCAGACTACCCCAGAGACAGACCCACCTAACGTCAGACTACACCAGAGGCAGACCCGCGCAGCGTCAGACTGCAGTAGTGATTCAGGTGGTAATAGCTGGGAGCGACCCAACCCTCCGGCACAGTCGACCGGTTCAGAATTCCATCCCGGCTGCCTGCCTTGGCCGCCGTGCTGTGGGCCGGCAGGTTCCGAACCCATACACATAACCACCGGGCTGTGTTGGAGAAAGTGGGATAATATGCATTTTAGCGCTGAAAAATATACGTTCCTAACAATAGCACACCTGGTTTGTTATCTACCTGTTCAGCAACGACGTCATGATCTAAAAAGGACCATATCCACTTACGTTTTGCACAAGGGCGTCGCCACCGGGGGGTCAGAGGGGGCAGTCGCCCCCCTGCCGTGAGACTGGGGGGCGCCGCCCCCCTGAAATTTGAGGAGGCCCCTATCCGGAAATGCACAGGAAAAAAGTGAGCAAGGAGGCCGACGAGACATGAGAGGAGGCCTCCAAGAAGTGAGAAGAGGCCCCTAATTTGAAGACGGAGGCACCTAGGAGAGGATAGGAGGCCCCAGAAATCAAGGGAATGCCAACAATTGGCACAGAGGCCCCCAGGAATGCAAAGGAGGCCTCCAGGATTGCAAAGGAGGCCCTCAGGATTGCGAAGGAGGCCAACATGATTGCAAAGGAGGCCCAATACGGGAATGGAGACCTCAGAAAATGAGAGGAGACCCAAAGACGGAAGAGAAAGCCAGTGGATATGAGATGAGGTTTCGGAGACACAAAAGCAGTCCCCAAAACGGGTAAGGTTCCACCAAGATAGAAAAGTATGATCCAGAAAAGTGGCATGAAGCACCTAATTCGGAAGAGGACGATATAAGATTGGAAATGATACACTATGATGAACCAGGAATCCCCTAAAATAGCAGAGAAGGGCAATTAGATAAGAGGGATGGCTCCCAGGCCAGAAAGAAGGCTTCAAGACGGGTAAGAAGGTCCCCAGGAAATGACAAGGTAACTGAGATAGGAAAGGTTGCTTGTAATTTGGAAGAGGAGGCACCTGAGAGAGAACAGGAGTCCACCAGGAGATAAGAGGCCACCCTTAAAATGGGCAAAGATAGAATCAAAACGCAGAACAGGAGGTCCCCGAAGACGTGAGAGGAGGCCCCTAATTTGACAAAGACAGCCTCTAGAAGAGAAAAGGAGGTCCCTGCCGGACACGAGAGGAGTCCCTCGAGATGGAGTAGGAGGTCTCCAGGGCTGAATGAGGCCCCGACTGCCGGAAGGAATTCCCAGGAAATGAGAGAAGGCCCTTAAGATGGGAGTGGTAGGTAGCAGGTATGGAAGGAGGCGAGGTTTCCAAAATTGAAGATCCCACAAGACGTGTAAGCTTTGCGAGGACAAAGGAGGAGGCCCACGAGGCGTGGCAGGAGGCCCCTAATTTCGCAGAGGATGCCCCTGGAACATGAGAGGAAGCCCCATGCCATGTTAAAGGGGCCCCAGGATGTGGAAGGAGGCCCTCCAAAACGGGAGAGGAGGACCATTGAATATGGAGGAGGGTAGGACGCACGAGAAGACATCCAAAACCGGTAAAGAAGCTCCAGGAAATGAGACGAGACCCCTAAGACGAGAGAGGTCTATAATTTGCAAGAAGCCCCTGAAATGGCAGGAGTCGTGCCGGGGTACTTGAAAATCACGATATGGGCCGAAAAAGATCCGGCCGGGGCCGCTGAAAATCACCAAAAATTCACGCCCGGACCATGAAAATCACGCTAGGGGCACGATAGGTCGTACCGTTCCCAACAGTATCATTGGGACACAAATGAAGCCGGGGCAACGAAAAACAATCCGGACATGGATAATCACTCTGGGGCCCAAACAATGGCACCAAAAGCATCCAAAACGTATTGCCCACCCACAAAGTGTCGAGGTCGCTAAAACTCGCGCTAGGTATCCAAGCAGATGACGTCGGGACACAAAAGATTACATTGGACTAAAAAAGTCGCGTCGCAGCCCTTGAAAATCTCACTGGGGACCAAAAAGGTCGCGTCTGGACTCCAAAGGTTGCAGCTGCCCCAAAAATCAATTATCAACCGGAATGTCACTCTGCGCCCCAAAAAATCGGGTCAAAGTCCCCCCAAAACCCGTTGGACACTGGAAAAAAAACGTGTGAGGGCATCGAAAAAATCGCACTTGGAGACCGAAGAATCGTACCAGGACCCAAAAATATCACATAAGGACCTTTAAAAAAATAGAACTCGATGTCCAAAAGTTCACACAGAGACTCGATCGAATCGACCCCAGCACCGGAAAATTAAGAACAGGTCCGGAAAAAAATTACCCGGAGGGCATTCATACTCCGAAATGTGCTATCGGCTGAAAAAAGTCCTTCGGTGGCCGCAGTGACATCAAAGGGGCAAATTCCCCCTCCCTCCTAAGAGGGATATGCTCCCAAGAATCGAGCCGAGGCTCCCAAAAGTCGCGCTGGGGCCACAAAATTCGCGTCGGTCCACCAGAATTTGCGTAGGGGCTCCAAGTAAATACTGCGGGCCCCAGAAAACTCGCTCCGAGGCACGAAAATCTGCAACAGGAACCGCCAAGATCGCGTTGGGGTCACAGCTAAGTGCCCCGCGCCCCGCAAACTCGAACCGGTCCCACCAAATTTCGCGCTCGGACCCACAATTCCCATCGGAAAAAATTAGGTCTGGGCATCAAAAATTAACGTCGGAGCTGCCAACAATTGGCGTCTAGGGACCCACATAGGCACCGTGTGACCCCCAAAGTCGCATCGGTATCCGAAAAATAAAGCCTGAGCCCTCTAAAATAAGGAGGGATTAAAAAAAAGTCCGGGGCAGGACAGTGGTTCTGGAGCACCGAACATGTCATCAGATGCCTGGACAAATCGCGTACGGCATCGAAAAACATACCGGAGTTCGAAGAAAATCGAGGTGAGATACAAAAACATGGCGCTAGGGACTCGAAAAATCAGGCCGGGATTCGGAATTTAAAGAAAATTCAGAAGAGATCCACAAAATCGCGTTGCGCCCAGATAACTGGCGTTGGGTCCCGGAACCACGCGCCTGGGCGCGATAAGTCGCGCTAGGACCCAGCAAAAATCGCACCGAAGCCCCCAAATCGTACTGGTGCCCCACAAATGTGCGTCAGAAGCCCCAAATAAACACAGCGGGACCCTAAGAGCACAACGGGGACCGAAAATGCGACTGGCCCTCCAAAGCACAGTCTCGCAAAAAGCGACAGGGCCCGAAAACATGCGTTGTAGCCATAACAATATATACCGGGAACTAAAAAAAACAAAAAAAAAACACCGGAAGCTCTCAAGGCACACAAGGGCATACGATCGCACAAGGGCCTGGAAAGAGGCTGGGGCCGCAAAAAGCAACATGGTCCCAAAACGAACAAAAATACCGGGCACTAAGTAAACGCATCGAGATCTTTGAAGCGCCCCGACAACTAAAAAAAAATATTCGGTGCGCAAAAAAAGCAACAAAACCCTAAAACGAGCAGGGGTTTCGAAAATGCGTTGGGCCTCTAACAAAAATGGATTGGAGCCCTAAGATACATCCGTAGACGAAGAAATACGAAACGGGTCCAAAGAAGTACACTCAGGCAGGGCCTCGGTTCGGTAGCCAACCTTGAAGCATGTTTAATGAAAGATATGAGGTGCATCAAAGCTCAGCGGGTATCCGCATTTCTTCACCATAAAATATGGGAAGTAGGGAACTAATGATCGAATTTAATTAATAGAATTTTCGCAGCGAACGCCCATACCAAACATTTTTTTTCACGTCAGATATGGCGCAAGTCTATCATGTGGCAGCAATTAGCAAAGCGTAGGAGACCCAGCAGAATCCGTAGCATCGCACGAAGTGTGGCGAATGCGCCGAATGCGCAAGATGGGTGTGCACGTGCACTAACGTTGGCGTCGTGGCGACCGGGCACTATGAACTGGAATGTCTGAAATTGGGAAATTTTACATTTTAAAGCGATTTGTGTAGGTGTAATTTCAGCAGTGCAAGGTGACGTATCAAGAGATACCAAAAGAATACATTCGAACAGGTTGGGGGAGCTTGGGTTGAAATCTGACGAATCAGAAACGATAGTGGTAGATTAGGCCCCTCCACAGGACAATTCAGTTGATCACTAATTATTTTATTTGAAAAGGTCCCCTTTGACAAAATAGTGGTTGAAATCGGAAGATTTTATTGAGTAGTTGGACCCCCTTCAAATACGTTTGCCCCCCTCCCCTTGGCGCAAATATAGGTGCGTCGCTGGTCCCCCAATAATTTTCGGAAACTTACGCCCATGGACCAAGCCAACATTGCGGGGGAAAATTCCCCCTCACAAGCATACAAAACAACACCGATGCCCCATATTAAATGGGAGGAATGATGTTTTAAAATGTATTTTCTTCCTACCAAGTTGTCTTCTGTGATTACAGCCTGCATGATTAGAGCTTCCCAGCTTCAATACCTGCTCAACGACATAATGTACAAAACGGTACAGCACAGCGATAACCATGGGCGTGACGGCGTGGAATTCGAAGGTTTTGCATTATTTATGCATTGTCATTGTTACATTGTTGCATTGCCATTGATGCATTGTTGTTCAATGCTTGTTTTTGCCGTGAATTTATTCGCGGAAGATTTATTATTTTAGCTTCTGTGCCAAGTGCCTTGCAGCCAGCACCAAATGTTTTTTTTTTTTTAAATTAATAAATCCCTAAGATGAAGATCAGAAAACCAATTCAATCCACTTCTCGTTGTCACCTTCGCGAAATTGTCGCCCTAGGACTGAGAAATTATCGTTTAAGCTTGTTTATGTGAACAAGCTGGTGGGAATGACTGACAGTAGTGGTTGGTTATTAGGGTTTTAGGACGTGACTAGCAGTAGTGATGAACCTAGCTATATTCAGTTAAACTTGGTGGACATAGAAGTGGGTTGATCAATGGGAGATATCCTTAGGGTATGCTCAGCACGAGCCCCACCAGCTCGCTACAATCCAGCGGGAAGATTCTTCTCGTCGATAAAGCATAAAGATATTGGTTTGTTTTGGCACGTGTTTATCCACATTTGCTTATTTATACCCCGGTATGGCTCAGTTCTCAGCGAAAAAAAAAGATTCTTGCTATTGCGTTTCGCGTAAATGATGCACCATGCCAAGAACAAACAAGACATCAATATAAAATCATGTTCCCATTCGGGAACCATACTAAGAGCCTAAAAAGCAATAGGAGGCCCTAACACAGTGGAGGCCCCCTTTCGGGGAGCAGGAGGCCCCCTATCAACATTGGCCCCCCTGGAAGAATTTCGTGGCGACGCCACTGGTTTTGCATTGCTTGGGTGATTACCATAAAAAGACTCCATGAAACACATTTCATCATAGTGTTTCTGCCACATTTATACACGCAGACCTGAAAAGTTGAACATAAAATATAACCCTGTCACTGGGTGCAGGTGCTCCAAATTATTGAAATGCACTATAGGTACTTCAACAGTTTTCTTCATTTTTCTCGAAAATATACTTACCTAAATTCAAACAGGTAATAAGGGTAGTGATCCATTGATCGCTAACAATGGTTATTTGGCTGGAAGCTGCATTCAGAGCAAAGGCCAATCGCTAAAAACTTAAGTTGACAGCTTCAAGTTGGTATTCATCTTTCGCTTACGTGTTTCGCAGTATGCTGGAGCGTGACTGCCGCAAGTTTATCATTTAGGTCTCTCTTAAAGGAAACCAACCACCTTGCCGAAATTCTGCAATCATACTAATTAGGGGTATTGGCACCTGAAAATGATGAATATGACATTGGTTTTGCGAAATATTATGCCCATACTTCAAAAAACGGGATTTTAGAAGGTTTTTTCTTTTTTATCATAGGCCTCTAAAGGTTCGCCTTTAGGTTTAATTAAAGTTTAATTAATTTAATTTAATTAAATTTGTAATTAAATTTAAATTAAATTTAATTAAAGCCTTTAGGTTTAATTAGGTTTAATTATGTTTAATTAAATAAAAGGTTTAATTTCCATTGAAATGCTGTTTGCTTCCATATGCTTCCATATGAAGGAATTTTCACAACGCCCACCGAGTCTGTCAATGTCCCAAAACCGATGATAAAAGGCCTTATAACTTCGGCTGGAAGATGTTTTGGACCGAACGGAGTATGAGGTAAGTGATTTCTCGACGTGGTCTTCAAAACTGCTATCTCAGTTAAAATCCCATTATAAAGGTGGTTAGTTTCCTTTAATTGGGTAGCGAAATGAAATTGTGTCTGAACGCTTCACCAGCGTTTTTATGCATATACCATGCATATATACCTTCATATTTCATGAAGTACTTACTTGTTATTTTGCATTAATATTTTCGTAATTATATGTAATTCAGTTTTAATGATAGAGATTTAGGCAAATCCAAGGGCAAAGGACCGATACAAAACTTGTTACTTCAACTTCCCGATAGCCCCTATATGCCACCACAGGTATACTACCGATTCTTTTGTTCACTGGTCGGATGCATGACAGTCTGGACGATTTGTATGGTGGCAGGCCCTGTGGATGGATTATGCAGTCCATGCAGACTTTGCATGCCTATGAGTCGCTGAAATATACTTCTTTAGACATTTGCTTCAGATAAACACTACGTATCCGTATGATGTCCAAGTGCTCTACGTGAAATGGTCGGACATTCCCTTTCAGGCTGGTGATGCAAAACTTGCATCAACAACAGACCAGTCACTCCGTCCAGGCCCCGTCACCCCGTCACCCCGTCACCCCGTCCAGGTCCGGCCACCCCGTCCAGGCCCGGTCACCCCGTCCAGGTCCGGCCACCCCGTCCAGGTCCGGCCACCCCGTCCAGGTCCGGTCACCCCGTCCAGGCCCCGTCACCCCGTCACCCCCGTCACCCCGTCCAGGTCCGGCCACCCCGTCCAGGTCCGGCCACCCCGTCCAGGTCCGGCCACCCCGTCCAGGCCCGGTCACCCCGTCCAGGCCCCGTCACCCCGTCACCCCGTCACCCCGTCCAGGTCCGGCCACCCCGTCCAGGTCCGGCCACCCCGTCCAGTCCAGGTCCGGCCACCCCGTCCAGGTCCGGCCACCCCGTCCAGGTCCGGTCACCCCGTCCAGGTCCGGTCACCCCGTCCAGGCCCCGTCACCCCGTCCAGGCCCGGCCACCCCGTCCAGGTCCGGTCACCCCGTCCAGGTCCGGCCACCCCGTCCAGGTCCGGCCACCCCGTCCAGGTCCGGCCACCCCGTCCAGGTCCGGTCACCCCGTCCAGGTCCGGTCACCCCGTCCAGGTCCGGTCACCCCGTCCAGGTCCGGTCACCCCGTCCAGGTCCGGTCACCCCGTCCAGGTCCGGTCACCCCGTCCAGGTCCGGTCACCCCGTCCAGGTCCGGTCACCCCGTCCAGGTCCGGTCACCCCAGTCCAGGTCCGGTCACCCCGTCCAGGTCCGGTCACCCCGTCCAGGTCCGGTCACCCCGTCCAGGTCCGGTCACCCCGTCCAGGTCCGGTCACCCCGTCCAGGTCCGGCCACCCCGTCCAGGCCCGGCCACCCCGTCCAGGCCCGGCCACCCCGTCCAGGTCCGGCCACCCCGTCCAGGCCCGGCCACCCCGTCCAGGTCCGGCCACCCCGTCCAGGCCCCATCACCCCGTCCAGGCCCCGTCACTCCGTCCAGGTCCGGCCACCCCGTCCAGGTCCGGTCACCCCGCCCAGGTCCGGCCAGCGGCAGTTCCCGCTGCGGCGGCGCGCTGGCATGGCCAGGGGCGGCCGCGACGTCCGCCCCTGGCCATGCCACACGGTGCTGCGCGATAGCGGCCCGACGGTGCCGACGTAGCGGCGCCGGTGGGAGTCGCGGCACCAGAGAGACACTTCCGCATCAAGCAGACACACCCCACCGACCACGGCACAAAAGATTGCACATCGCCTGACCAGGGGCCAGTTGGTTATCGGGGTCAAAATGCCTGCAGTCGACGAGTATACAACGCAAAATTTTCCCGGCCCAATTTCCACCACACAAATTGGTAGAGGACCAGGAAAAACTGCTGTGTAAAAGAACCAAACTAATTCATTGCAAATTACGATGCAAAACACAAAAACGTTAACTCAGGTGGCGATCAACATAGCTACATATTGCTATGCCGACATAGATACACATAGCTAGTGTGTTCTGCCCTCACCATGCAAAGCGTTAAACTACCTCCCTCCGCCTCTACACTCTCCCAGCAGCCCCGTGACAATTGAACTTGAGCTGAACGACCTGTCTGCTTTAGTGACAAAGGCGAAATTATGGATACAATTGCGCACTGTTCTCGTCTCAAGTGTTGTTTGCGCTTTGTGTGCTGCTGGGAGCTGGATCAAGGTCAATGTCGGCATTATTACCGTGTTTGCTCCACGTACTGATCCGCCTTGCCAAGTGCCTACAGCTTGCCAGCAGCGGGCTGTCACCCCCGCTCGGCAAGACTATTCCGTGAGCCATGTCCGCCGAACGCGGGAGGGGGAGTGGGAGGGGAAGGGGGACCGCTCGCTTCTTCCCCCAACTTGGTGACGGACGTGGATGGCTACTGGGTTAAGTCAGACCAAACCCTGCAGTTCTCATCGCACCTGATATACAATGGATGCTGAAAGCTTGCAAATGACCGCTTTGCACGTGGCAAGGATAAAAATGATCCCCTAATTCAAATTAAGGAAGCCAAGATATCCGAGAATACAATGCATAACAAGTCTTGCGGTTTTCAGAGTCCGGTCCTGTCAACTTTGTGAATTTTCTGCAAGGTCATTGGAGGGGGGGTTGATTTCAGCACCACAATTCGCTGGGGTCGTCTTGTGCTTCGAGGAGGCGGTATTCGTCACGCGCTCGGGAATATAGCTAAAATAGCAGAGATGAAATGGGGTCGAGCAGATTTTCACTCAGTTGCAAACTATGGTCTGTCGCTAAACCAGCCGCGCGGCTCCTGATGGACAACAAGCGGGATCAGAGACACGCCTAGGCAGCTTGGGGGACACTAAGCGGGGTCAGAGTCACACCGAGGGAGCTCGAGACACTAGGCGGTACAGAGGAACGCCAAGGCAGCTTGGTAGATACTAAGCGGGATCAGAGGCATGCAAATGAACAACGGGGATCTGTTCAAAACGATGGCAACAGTCAGTCGTGCGAGTGGAGAGGTAGCGATAGGGAAGACATTTGACTGGTTTAGCAAACGTTATTCAATGAATGCAGTCGAACCCAAAAAAGAATTGATGAAATATCAAATTTAGGGCGATACAAATTTTGTTTCGCGTCAGCATTAAACTGCATTTGGTCATATTCACTCGGGATTCATATGAGCAAAGGTAACAGTTGATTTTGATGTTGCAAGAATTAGCTGACTTCAGACAACACTGAGTACAATATTCGTCGTACTCAGTAAGCAGAGGAACCCGTGTTCGTTTCAAAGTCCTTTGTAAGTAGTCGCACAAATAACAGCATGACGGGACATGGTTGCATGGTTTACACCTAGACTCGGCCCGAGCTTAGCCCAGATTTTCGACCGAACGTGGACATCCAGGAATATCCAGCTCTGCATCGAGACGAGCGGCGCTCACTTCACCCCAAGAGGACGCACGGCACAAACGGCTGACAACACCAGGTGACTGGGGAGACTACCTCCTAACGACGTTCGGCAGATTCCAGTTCGTGAAGCTCAGGAACGTCAGCGACGTTTCTCCTAGGGCGAAAACACGCCGCGTCATCTAAGAGCACAGCATTTTTCGTCATCGGTCAAAATTGTCTCGAAAAGGGCGGACAGCAGAGCAAGTGAGCGGCCTTGACCCGATAAGGCGGACCGGACGAGATGCACCCGTTCCCAGCATTCCACATCATACCCAGACCACTAGTATACGGGTGCGACCTTGGACTCGCGCCTGGGCGTGCCGGTGGCTCCGCTTCGGATCTCACCGTCTTTGGCGTCTCCTCATGAGCAGCCTTGAACGGCTGCTTTTTGAGAGACTCTTCGTAGCTCGACTTGACGGACGACTTGCTGGCGAAGTCGTCGAATGTCGGCTTGGCCGGCGACCTCCTGGACGACTCCTCGAATGTGGACTTGATGCTGGAGAAGTCTCTGAGGCGACCGTCGGAGTAGCCGTACAGGGGGCGTCTCAGCTCGGTGGAAGTCATGGCTGCTTCTGAAACACAACACACGCACACACGCAACCTGAGACTCCAGCCAAAACACGGAGTAGCCGTAAAGGGGGCATCACAGCTGGGTGGAAGTCATGGTTGCTTCTGAAACACAGCACGCACATGCACAACCTGAGACTAGCCAAAAAACAGGTATCATCAAGCGGCAGGATACGCCATGTGTGTACAGATGTTTGTTTGTTTGTTGGATGGCTCACGACGCACCTCATGCACGCCCACGGCTAATGGCACCGCCCACACTGTTTCGCCGGTGGGTCGCGGGATTGGGAAATGTCCCGAGTGGTGCGAGTGTTGAACCCGGGACCTTTGGTACCCAGAGCTCAACACCTTAACCACTCTGCCATCGCCGCCCCTGTGTACATATGTTATCAATGGCCCAATGTCATGGGTGATATTCGTAGCAATCAGCTACCAACACCCTGACGAACTCCCAGCGAGTGTGACAGATGTGACGCAGTGACATCTCGCTCCCAGTGACAGATGTGACGCAGTGACATCTCGCTCCCAGTGACAGATGTGACGCAGTGACATCTCGCTCCCAGTGACAGATGTGACGCAGTGACATCTCGCTCCCAGTGACAGATGTGACGCAGTGACATCTCGCTCCCAGTGACAGATGTGACGCAGTGACATCTCGCTCCCAGTGACAGATGTGACGCAGTGACATCTCGCTCCCAGTGACAGATGTGACTCAGTGACATCTCGCTCCCAGTGACAGATGTGACGCAGTGACATCTCGCTCCCGGTGACAGATGTGACGCAGTGACATCTCGCTCCCAGTGACAGATGTGACGCAGTGACATCTCGCTCCCAGTGACAGATGCGACGCAGTGACATCTCGCTCCCAGTGACAGATGTGACGCAGTGACATCTCGCTCCCAGTGACAGATGTGACGCAGTGACATCTCGCTCCCAGTGACAGATGTGACGCAGTGACATCTCGCTCCCAGTGACAGATGTGACGCAGTGACATCTCGCTCCCAGTGACAGATGTGACGCAGTGACATCTCGCTCCCAGTGACGGGTGTGACGCAGCCGTCCAACTGTTGCCTGTCCGTTCGGCACGATCAAACTGCGCCAACACCTGATAACAGCCGACACATGCAACTCGCCGGCATCAAGAAGCCACATCACGAGCGCAAATCGAACCAATCGAGCGTGCATGCGCTGGCCGGCCGCTCCCGGATGTGGCAACAATCGCAGGCACCATCTTCCGGTGAATATCCACCAGGTGCACCGCTTCAACAGCGACCGAGCATACGGTGGGAGCTTCACGGTGGTCCGGGAACCATTGGCACACTCGTCACGCCTGTCAGGGACACACCCAAAGGACTGTCACGGGGCCATCTGTGCCTGTGGTAGACGCACCCAGGGTACTGTCACGGGGTCATCTGTGTGTCAGGGACGCACCCAGTGCATTGTAATGGGGCCAACTGCGCCTGTCAGGGACACAACCAGGGGATTGCCATGGGGACATCTGCGCCAGTCAAGGACACACCCATGGAACAGCCATGTACCATCTGCGCCTGTTAGGGACACACCCAGGGGATGGTCATGGGGCCATGGTCGCTCCAGCAATGTTTGACCGCTTAATGGTACACGCCTTGTTGCGTTTGCTATGCGAACCGGGCAGAAAGGACAGCTGTCTTTGCCGTTTGCCTTGTTAGCCGATATATTTGTTGTGTTCTACAAGATGCATTGTGTTCTTTGTGGTCATCAACTTCGTTCGAAATAAATGCTCGGATTTGCCATTATACGTTGCGGCCCCTTTCGGAGCAATCCGATTTGTCTTCGGTATCAGTCTTTGCATCTGTACTCGTACATGGACACGCCCAGTGGTATCATGGCCATTAATATGACGTCATGAAATGAGTTCTATAATTTACAGTACTTAACGCCATGCAGAAGAGAGACCAGAGTGGTTGGAAGTTTGCAGGCAGCATGCACATTCAACTCCGGGTTGGAACACATCAGCTGATCTCCATGTTCTACAACGGTGGGCAACGATGCAAAAACACGAGGTATCTAAGACCTCGAATGCGATCGGAATACAAGGGAGGTAAACGGGAAGCCCTGAACACACGCACATATGTATATTATATATATATATATATATATATATACACATAATCGTAATTGTACTCCCGAGGATGCGTGATGTGACGTGCCGTTTGTATTTGGTTTTCCGATGTAGCATGCATGTAGCTCTACATGTTCCCCTCAGTGTCCGGCAGTTGCCCATCTTCCTTTTCTGGTCTGTATTCTGTGGTTGTCGCTTCAAGAGGTCCAACTGCTCAGTTCCGTTTGGTTCTCGCTAACATTTATTTGATCCTGAATATATTTTGTATTGGCATTACGGCCCTTTACACTTTTACTGCATCCAACGTTATGCAAGCGTCAGGTGCACATTTTCAGTTTCAAAATTGCCATGAAATACTATTCTTGATAATATTTCATAAGTAATGCCAAGTGGTTCAGGTATTCTCCACACATTAAATGACAACAAAATACCGCAAATAAAGAGCAGCTGGCAAAATGAATGGCAAAACCATATTCGGAGACATATGTGTGGCTTGATTTTCTCTGACTGGATAACATTACTAATAACAACAATACTTCAATTAATAACAATAGACAATATAGTCATGCATACCCAGGAAATGGTACCATGTATCTGCATGGCTTAAGCATCTCTGTATATGCTTGCAATCGTGCAGTTGCACATGCCTGCAGCATATGTCACTCCTTTCATAATAAATGCATGGAAGTCACACATCTACGCACCAAGTTACACCTTTTATGTGTGAACAGTACCACCGACATACCTTTACTGCATCCCATTACCGACCCACACAACGTACATGCAGAATCTTTCAAACGAAAGGGAGCCTCACCCGAGCCTCCCGAGCCTCCCGAGCCTCACCATCGGCATCCTGTCGCTGTCCGCATCAACATAAATTATACTTTGCATCGGATCATTTTCAGGGCAATTCCGGCCGGTTGGAACCGTGCTCAGTCGCTGACGATCATCTGAACACTCTGATCATCATACGATCATCTGAACACGCTGCAGTAGGCAGTCGGCAAGACGGAAACTCGAGTCAGGTGTCGGCTCCAGGTCACGTGTCGCGCTCCCTATGGTCGGCAGACTATGATGATCATATGATGATATGATCGGCAGGCTATCTCGAGATAGTACGCCGCGCAGGGTAGGCTCTGTGTCAGAAGCAGGCACGGCATGGGCTTCACACCCGACAGAACGGCAACCACAGACGATGCACCGCCAGGCATGCTGCATGGTAAGGCAATCCCAGGCGTTGTGTTGTCGGGTCCGCTGCATGGTAAGGCAATCCCAGGCAATGCATCTCCGGGCACGCTGCATGGCAATGTGCCGATCTATTTTGTGGTCCTCAGTTGTGGACAACTCGTGTTGCCTGCGCCAAGAAGCGTGACCCTCGGCTCGCATCTGGCATTAGCCTCGGAGACGACCTGCGGCAGTGCTCCGACCCCAGTCGTCACCAGGAGTGGTTGAGCGGGCGCCGGGGATCGACTCCACAGAGCATCCAAATCGACGAGTCGACGACAAGCCGTTCGAGCTCACGAGCTGGTACGGAGATGTGAACAGAACCGGCCGGCGCCACCCGACACCCAACCGGTGGAGCGTGACGTCATTCGGGTTCACGTAGCGGCACTGGAGCTTACTCCACCACAGTGGCACTGGAACTGTGTAAGGTACAAACATTGTGTTTTAATAGTCGCAGTTCACACAGCTACGGGCGAGGAAAGACCAGCCCTAAAGGAACTGAAAGAGGAGGAGTCAACACCCTGTGTCTCCGCCTCGCAACTGCCACCGTTCACGAGTCGAGCAGTGTATAATGCGGGCAGTGCCGCCTTCTGAGCTACCGGCACTAACCGAGACAGTCGAGCAGTGCATAATGCGGACAGTGCCGCGTCTGGAGCCGCTGGCACTAACCGAGACAGTCGAGCAGTGTATAATGCGGGCAGTGCCGCGTCTGGGGCCGCTGGCACTAACCAAGACAGTCTAGCAGTGTATAATGCGGACAGTGCCGCATCTGGGGCCGCTGGCACTAACCGAGACAGTCGAGCAGTGTATAATGCGGACAGTGCCGCATCTGGGGCCGCTGACACTAACCGAGACAGTCGAGCAGTGTATAATGCGGGCAGTGCCGCCTTCTGAGCTACCGGCACTAACCGAGACAGTCGAGCAGTGTATAATGCGGGCAGTGCCGCGTCTGGGGCCGCTGGCACTAACCAAAGACGTCTGGGGCCGCTGGCACTAACCGAGACAGTCGAGCAGTGTATAATGCTGGCAGGGCCGCGTCTGGAGCCGCTGGCACTAACCAAAGACGTCTGGAGCCGCTGGCACTAACCAAAGACGTCTGGAGCCGCTGGCACTAACCAAAGACGTCTGGAGCCGCTGGCACTAACCAAAGATGATGATGAATTGCTGTTTAGGGGCACGTCGACAGCGAGGTCATTTTGTGCCCATAACAATAGCACTAACCAAAGACGTCTGGAACCGCTGGCACTAACCAAACACAGGAACAAACTGATCACAAGCAGGCGCCGGTAGCCAGCACTTTACGCCGGTAGCCAGCACATTACGCCGGTAGCCAGCACATTACGCCGGTAGCCAGCACATTACGCCGGTAGCCAGCACATTACGCCGGTAGCCAGCACGTTACGCCGGTAGCCAGCACATTACGCCGGTAGCCAGCACGTTACGCCGTTCTACACGGGGAGCTGCGGGACAGGCCAGCCCGACCACCGATACATTTAGACATTTACATTTAGACCACAAATACATTTATTGAGATGTGGTTAGACCACTGAGACAGGTATTGAGAGGCGCGTCTGGGATGCTCAGGACAGGTATTGAGATGGCGAGGTGTGCTTCTGAACCGCTCGGACAGTGGCGTCTGAAGTTCTGAGCAATTCGAGCTCGACCACTGTCGTCTCGGTCTCGGGGGTGGCGGTAATCACATCACTCAATTCCTGTTCCAGCAGTTCTGATCTCCCTCCCCCCACCGACATCCGACCCGACCCCTGTTCTCAGTCATACGCCGAAACTGTTCCCCGTAAAGTCTCCTGTTATAGTCACACCTGTTATATCTCCTGTTATATTCACACCTGCTATATCTCCTATTATATTAACACCTGCTATATCTCCTATTATATTCATACCTGCTATATATCCTGTTGTAGACCACACCTATTATATCTCCCGTTATAGTCACTCCGCTCACACGCCCATCACTCGGCGCCACTCCGCCGCGGTCGACCCCACCGTGACCGCCATGTCTCATGAACGGCTGCCGACCCCGTGGGACACCAGCTGACCCGGCAGTCGGCTCGCGGTGACCATGGCGCCGGGTGGCGCGGACCGCTCGGCGGCAAGCCCTTTCGCACGCGCCGCGCGGGCCGGCCGTCGGGCCGGCCGTCGGGCCGGCGGGAGCGCCCGCCGGCGGGTCGGCCGACCCGCAGGCGGGAGCGGCTGACCCGCAGGCGGGAGCGGCCGACCCGCAGGCGGGAGCGGCCGACCCGCAGGCGGGAGCGGCTGACCCGCAGGCGGGAGCGGCTGACCCGCAGGCGGGAGCGGCTGACCCGCAGGCGGGAGCGGCTGACCCGCAGGCGGGAGCGGCTGACCCGCAGGCGGGAGCGGCTGACCCGCCGGCGGGAGCGGCTGACCCGCCGGCGGGAGCGGCCGACCCGCAGGCGGGAGCGGCCGACCCGCGGCGGGAGCGGCCGACCCGCAGGCGGGACGGCTGACCCGCAGGCGGGACGGCCGACCCGCAGGCGGAGCGGCTGACCCGCAGGCGGAGCGGCTGACCCGCAGGCGGGAGCGGCTGACCCGCCGGCGGGAGCGGCCGACCCGCCAGCGGGAGCGGCTGACCCGCCGGCGGGAGCGGCTGACCCGCCGGCGGGAGCGGCTGACCCGCCGGCGGGAGCGGCCGACCCGCCAGCGGGAGCGGCCGTCGCGCCGGCGGGAGCGGCCTCGGCGGTGCGGCGCGCCCGCTGATTGGAGGGTCGCGTTTCGCGGCGCGCCGCGGCCGGTGATCCCGTCTGTTTTCCGCGGCGCGGGACCCGGGTGCTACGTGGTTGCGTGCGGCGCTCGTGGGTACGGCGGCCCTGCAGACGTGCTCCAATCGATGGCCCCACGCTAGCTGCAGGCCATTGCGCAGTGCATTTTGCATGCGCTGCTGTTCACACGCCAGACGGCGAATCGCGGCCGGCCAGTTGCTGTGCGTCGTCTGTGTAATGAGCCTAGCACTCCGGTCTGTCGCCGCCCCGTTAGCAGTTATCCCGCACTGTGTGGCGTCAATCACGCACCGCTTCCGGAACAAGCTCTCAGCTTGGCAACAGTTATGATCTTGAAGGAGTGTGTTCTTTAAGGTACGGATTCAACCACGTGAATTGTGTCTGACGAGAGCAGAAGGCCGGAAGCATATTTATACAATAACAAAAGGGCTGATGAATCACAATTCAGCTGGCAGGAACTTCGTCCATCGTGAGTCAGACATCTTATAAGGTAATAATCTCAATTAAACGGTTCATTTTAACCTCAAACTCAAAGGGAATGGATAGGCTTTCTGTTAGCGCATCAATGAGATCAATCATGGCGGTATTGAAGTCGACAAAGTATACAAACTAAGCGCAAAATAATCATGATGTATTGATACCCAAAATTAGGCAGAGCATAGTCAGCAGATTGTCAATTTATGTTCAACCTTTAATCTTAATGTATGTCTAGGTGGCTTCAGGTAATCGCAGTACATACCAAAAAGGTGATCATTCAAACCCAGAGGCCTCCACCAATCGAATTTCACCTCAACGAAGGAGTTGAAGTCCGGGAGGTGCCGAAACATGCCGAAAATATTCCGCCACTTCCATCCCGTTGCCGCGTCTCCAACATTACTTAATCAGTTATCACCACGTCTGCCGCCTGTGATATGCCGTGCTGAACACAGTGCCACGTCTGCCGCGTGTGCTGTGCTGGACACAGCGCCACGTCTGCCGCGTGTGATATGCCGTGCTGAACACAGTGCCACGTCTTCCGCGTGTGATATGCCGTGCTGAACACAGTGCCACGTCTGCCGCGTGTGATATGCCGTGCTGAACACAGTGCCACGTCTGCCGCCTGTGATATGCCGTGCTGAACACAGTGCCACGTCTGCCGCGTGTGATATGCCGTGCTGAACACAGTGCCACGTCTGCCGCGTGTGATATGCCGTGCTGAACACAGTGCCACGTCTTCCGCGTGTGATATGCCGTGCTGAACACAGTGCCACGTCTGCCGCTGTGATATGCCGTGCTGAACACAGTGCCACGTCTAGTCCCGCGTGTGATATGCTGTGCTGAACACAGTGCCACGTCTGCCGCCTGTGATATGCCGTGCTGAACACAGTGCCACGTCTGCCGCGTGTGATATGCCGTGCACACGTCTTCCGCGTGTATATCCCTATATGCCGCTAACCGCCTGTGATATGCCGTGCTGAACACAGTGCCACGTCTGCCGCCTGTGATATGCCGTGCTGAACACAGTGCCACGTCTGCCGCGTGTGATATGCCGTGCTGAACACAGTCCACTCTCCGCGTGTGATATGCCGTGCTGAACACAGTGCCACGTCTGCCGCGTGTGATATGCCGTGCTGAACACAGTGCCACGTCTGCCGCGTGTGATATGCCGTGCTGAACACAGTGCCACGTCTGCCGCCTGTGATATGCCGTGCTGAACACAGTGCCACGTCTGCCGCGTGTGATATGCCGTGCTGAACACAGTGCCACGTCTGCCGCGTGTGATATGCCGTGCTGAACACAGTGCCACGTCTGCCGCGTGTGATATGCCGTGCTGAACACAGTGCCACGTCTGCCGCGTGTGATATGCCGTGCTGAACACAGTGCCACGTCTGCCGCGTGTGATATGCCGTGCTGAACACAGTGCCACGTCTGCCGCCGTGATATGCCGTCTAACACAGTGACGTTGCCGCTGTATATCGTGCTGAACACAGTGCCACGTCTGCCGCCTGTGATATGCCGTGCTGAACACAGTGCCACGTCTGCCGCGTGTGATATGCCGTGCTGAACACAGTGCCACGTCTGCCGCTGTGATATGCCGTGCTGAACACAGTGCCACGTCTGCCGCTGTGATATGCCGTGCTGAACACAGTGCCACGTCTGCCGCCTGTGATATGCCGTGCTGAACACAGTGCCACGTCTGCCGCGTGTGATATGCCGTGCTGAACACAGTGCCACGTCTGCCGCGTGTGATATGCCGTGCTGAACACAGTGCCACGTCTGCCGCGTGTGATATGCCGTGCTGAACACAGTGCCACGTCTGCCGCCTGTGATATGCCGTGCTGAACACAGTGCCACGTCTGCCGCGTGTGATATGCCGTGCTGAACACAGTGCCACGTCTGCCGCCTGTGATATGCCGTGCTGAACACAGTGCCACGTCTGCCGCGTGTGATATGCCGTGCTGAACACAGTGCCACGTCTGCCGCCTGTGATATGCCGTGCTGAACACAGTGCCACGTCTGCCGCGTGTGATATGCCGTGCTGAACACAGTGCCACGTCTGCCGCCTGTGATATGCCCTAAACACAGGCCACGTCTGCCGCGTGATATGCCGTGCTGAACACAGTGCCACGTCTGCCGCCTGTGATATGCCGTGCTGAACACAGTGCCACGTCTGCCGCGTGTGATATGCCGTGCTGAACACAGTGCCACGTCTGCCGCGTGTGATATGCCGTGCTGAACACAGTGCCACGTCTGCCGCGTGTGATATGCCGTGCTGAACACAGTGCCACGTCTGCCGCGTGTGATATGCCGTGCTGAACACAGTGCCACGTCTGCCGCGTGTGATATGCCGTGCTGAACACAGTGCCACGTCTGCCGCCTGTGATATGCCGTGCTGAACACAGTGCCACGTCTGCCGCGTGTGATATGCCTGCTGAACACATGCCACGTCTGCCGCTGTGATATGCCGTGCTGAACACAGTGCCACGTCTGCCGCTGTGATATGCCGTGCTGAACACAGTGCCACGTCTGCCGCGTGTGATATGCCGTGCTGAACACAGTGCCACGTCTGCCGCGTGTGATATGCCGTGCTGAACACAGTGCCACGTCTGCCGCGTGTGATATGCCGTGCTGAACACAGTGCCACGTCTGCCGCCTGTGATATGCCGTGCTGAACACAGTGCCACGTCTGCCGCGTGTGATATGCCGTGCTGAACACAGTGCCACGTCTGCCGCCTGTGATATGCCGTCTGAACACAGTGCCACGTCTGCCGCTGTGATATGCCGTGCTGAACACAGTGCCACGTCTGCCGCGTGTGATATGCCGTGCTGAACACAGTGCCACGTCTGCCGCCTGTGATATGCCGTGCTGAACACAGTGCCACGTCTGCCGCGTGTGATATGCCGTGCTGAACACAGTGCCACGTCTTCCGCCTGTGATATGCCGTGCTGAACACAGTGCCACGTCTGCCGCCTGTGATATGCCGTGCTGAACACAGTGCCACGTCTTCCGCCTGTGATATGCTGTGCTGAACACAGTGCCACGTCTGCCGCGTGTGATATGCCGTGCTGAACACAGTGCCACGTCTGCCGCGTGTGATATGCCGTGCTGAACACAGTGCCACGTCTTCCGCCTGTGATATGCCGTGCTGACACAGTGCCACGTCTGCCCTTGATATGCCGTGCTGAACACAGTGCCACGTCTGCCGCGTGATATGCCGTGCTGAACACAGTGCCACGTCTGCCGTGTATCCTGGACACAGTGCCACGTCTGCCGCGTGTGCTGTGCTGGACACAGCGCCACGTCTGCCGCGTGTGCTGTGCTGGACACAGCGCCACGTCTGCCGCGTGTGCTGTGCTGGACACAGTGCCACGTCTGCCGCGTGTGCTGTGCTGGACACAGTGCCACGTCTTCCGCGTGTATGTGCCGTGCCGGACTGGCGCTGAAAAGCACAACCTCTAACCCCGCTCCATGTTTGCGGACGGCTTTCCGCCGGCACCACGACCGCGACGCTGCTGTTTTTCCTGCAGCAGGTCGCTCGATGTTCGCTGCCGTACACCGCGATACCGCTGTTTTCCGACGGCCTGCACCGACGCCTTGAGGGTTCCGCAAGGCGTCGCCTAGAGGGCCCCTCCGACCTTCCAGGGGGGGGGGGGCGGCCGCTTCCTTCGCAGCCTTGGCTACGCCACTGTCCCAGCCACCACAGTTTTACAGCGTTTTCTCCACTCACGCATTTGAATAGACTGGTTTACAGTTGCACAATTAACAGTGATAAAACTGTCTTAGTTTGCTTTTCGTGGGTAGCAAGCAGCTTGGATGCTCATGTTTATGAATATTTTGGAAATCAGTGAAGGCAACACTGTTCCCAATGTGACTAGGAATAGCCGACTGCTTCGGTCATAACCTGCACGTCAAATACAAGCCGGCCCCACCCCGACAAAGGTGAACTACCCAAGCGCCGGCACTGACGAGCCAAAAATACCGGCTGCTTTGTTTGCATTGCTCGTCATCCGGGCAGCACGCACACTGCGCCGCCATTAGTCGCAGCACGTCACACGCAGCGGGCGGCGCGGTGCCCAGCACCCGGTGTCGGCGCACATCGAGAGCAGAGGACGGTGCCCCGACCGCCGCCGGCTGGGTGGTCCGGTCCGGTCCGGTCTGCGGGTGCGCGGCGGGCGTCCCACCCATCATCCCCGCAAACACGTCCGCGGCGGCGCCGGCGGCCACTGGCGCACGGTCCCCGACCCGCGGACGGTCGCCGCCGCCGTCCGGCGCGCAGGTGGCGCCACAAGGTCGCAGCGGTGGCCGCCGCAACCATCCGGCCGAGCCGGTAACGGCATGCCGACCACGCCGTCCGCGAGCAGCGAACTTCCCAGCGACTGTCACGTGGGGCCGCCCAGTGGTCGTGGGTTCTTTGGAGCGAGACGTGGTCATGTGTCGCGTGACCCTTTGGGGTGGCCGGGCGCGTCGATGTTTGCAAATTACCCATCAAGCTTAGCGTGCAACTGTGCAGACCGTATCAGACTGAAAGCTGACGTGATCACCCAATCCTCTCCTGGGAAACATACTCAAGCTTTCCTGACCGGTGCTCCAAGCCGCAGCAGTGTTCTTAGGTAACTGCTCGCTACCTGCCCCCATAAACAGCCCACCGGACTGACGATTGCACCGATAGCTGGCAATAAATGCATGAAGTGATACACATAATTTCGTATGAACCTTGTGCCAGCAACTGACCATGTTGCGCCGACAATGTGTGGTACGAAAACCCGGACACTGGTAGAATGCCACAGTCGCGATTCGTGGTCAGATCATGAGCGCACCAGCGCTGTGGCAAGTCACAGCAGCCAATCAAATTACAGTTTAAAAAAACTACTCCAATACTAAGCCACAAGGTCAAGCAGCCTGCTCATCTGAATCTCGTTTGGCTTTCCCTGCGAAGAAACCTGGCGCGGCTAGCCTTGGCCGAACTACTCCCGACATCACGTGTTATCACGTCTGTTGCCAAACGATAAGATAGTGTCGAGACGTTTCTTGTTTGCACCGATGCAGACACCTGCGGTGCCAGGGATCGCATTTGCTTCGACCGTGGCAAGAATTTGTGATGATATATAGCCAGAATGATAAAGTCGCTGGATTCGTAGTTTGGGGGCGCATCGACTGCATAGGTCATATAGCAAAGTCTCTGGATTCCGACGTCTCCAAATCGAGCTTATCCAGTACCATGCGTGGCTTCATCCAGACTACAGCGTGAGGCACGCGGCCCTAAGCCAGAACAAACCAGCCCCAGACCAGCCAAGCCAGCCCAGCAAACCGCGGAGCAGCCCCAGTTCGCTCAGACTGGCCGAGCCAGTTCCAGCCAGTCACAGCAGAGCCGAGACCGGTCCCACACCGGTCCAGCCAGACTGAAGCTAAAACGAGCTTCCGGCGTTTAAAAGCAACGACTGCATGTCGGTGGGCTGCAACACCACGAGCACAAGTCTCCCTACCCAGGGATGCCTCCCACCTCAAGTCTCCTTACCCAAGGGTGCCACCCACCTCAAGTATCCATACCCAGGGATGCCACCCACCTCACAAATCTCATTACCCAGGGGTTCCACCCACCTCACAAGTCTTCTTACCCAGTGGTGCCACCCACCTCACAAGTCTCCTTACCCAGGGATGCCACCCGCCTCACAAGTCTTCTTACCCAGGGATGCCACCCACCTCACAAGTCTCCTTACCCAGGGTTGGTTCGTTATTGGTTTTACGACACGTCAACTGTTGAGTCATATGGCGTCGCCAATCTCTCACGCCGATTGGTCGCGGGCGAAGAGTAGCGACAGGTGAGACTCGAACCCACAATCTTTCGATTGTGAGACGAGCATCTTACCCCTAGACCACTCGTCCCCGTCCTTACCCAGGGGTTCCACCCACCTCACAAGTCTCCTTACCAAGGGGTGCCACCCGCCTCACAAGTGTTCTTACCCAGTGGTGCCACCCACCTCACAAGTCTCCTTACCCAGGAGTACCATCCACCTGCCTCCGACAGGAGGGAGAAGAGCAACAGCAGCAGATAATCCAGATTAAACAGACAGGTGAAGAGGCGGCACAGATCATATTTCAAGCCGGCCCTTTAAAGTCAACGAACGCTATGAGATTAAGGCATGCTTAGAATCAAGACAACTTTGTCACTTAAGTGTGTGATATGGTGGTTGTGGTTTGGTGATCTGGGGCGCGCCGAGTACTTAGCCATTGCACGTCGATAAGCGTGGTAGAGGGTATGGGTTGATTGATTGATTATTTGGGCTTAGGGGCGCAACAACTGCTACTGGTTATGTAGCACCCATATAGAGGGTATGGGGATGTGGATGGTGTGGTGCTGCTACGTCTCATAAGGCCGACTCCCCGTGGTGCGAAGTTCAGCACCGGTACAGCGGCAAGCTGGCGGTTGGTGTGACCGTCACTGTCCCCTCCCCCTCCCCCGTCAATTGTCAGTCGAGTCATCGGCTGCTCTCACTCGGAACCCGACGACTGAGGAACATTGCTCCACACACTGGGAACCCGACGACTGAGGAACATTGCTCCACACACTGGGAACCCGACTGCTGAGGAACATTGTTCCACACACTGGGAACCCGACGACTGAGGAACATTGCTTCACACACTGGGAACCCGACGACTGAGGAACATTGCTCCACACACTGGGAACCCGACGACTGAGGAACATTGCTCCACACACCGCCCGGCGGGTGCAGGTGTCCGCCCACGCCGCCGGAACGCCGAGCTGCAGCCCGAGCGGCGATACCACACAGCTGACGCGAGCTGCTCCAGCACGCGGGTGCCCGCCTTCCGTGGATCGATCGCCGTTCACGTGGTGTAGCGGACTCGGTTGTGTTTTAGCACCGAAAACCGGCCGCACCGACTGAATGAAGCGGTCGACCTGTTGAGACATCTACAGAGTGACCCTGCAGCCGGCCGGCGGTCACCATTCACCGGTCTCTGGCGGCTTCTGCAGGTACCGCTTCCGGAATACGTGTACTGACGCAATGAGCGGCGCTCGAACCACCACCAGACTGCTCCGTACGGCAGGCTGTGGGCACTCGAACCACCACCAGGCTTCTTCGTACGGCAGGCTGTGGGCACTCGAACCACCACCAGGCTTCTCCGTACGGCAGGCTGTGGGCACTCGAATCACCACCAGACTGCTCCGTACGGCAGGCTGTGGGCACTCGAACCACCACCAGGCTTCTTCGTACGGCAGGCTGTGGGCACTCGAACCACCACCAGGCTTCTCCGTACGGCAGGCTGTGGGCACTCGAATCACCACCAGACTGCTCCGTACGGCAGGCTGTGGGCACTCGAACCACCACCAGGCTTCTCCGTACGGCAGGCTGTGGGCACTCGAACCACCACCAGACTGCTCCGTACGGCGGTGTGGGCACTGGAACCACCACCAGGCTTCTCCGTACGGCAGGCTGTGGGCACTCGAACCACCACCAGGCTTCTCCGTACGGCAGGCTGTGGGCACTCGAATCACCACCAGACTGCTCCGTACGGCAGGCTGTGGGCACTCGAACCACCACCAGGCTTCTCCGTACGGCAGGCTGTGGGCACTCGAACCACCACCAGGCTTCTCCGTACGGCAGGCTGTGGGCACTCGAACCACCACCAGGCTTCTCCGTACGGCAGGCTGTGGGCACTCGAACCACCACCAGGCTTCTCCGTACGCAGTCTGTGTTCCGCTCAGAGTTCCCCTGTGCAGTTGAGAAGCGATGCACGGCCGGATCGAGGCCAAGGCACACTGGGCGGTGGGCACGCGTGATGAAGTCATGGGTCTGGCGCCATTCGCTTCCCTCGTAACGAGCAGCATTTGCAAGTCTGGTTGCAACGCTGCGTAGTGCATGGGGTGCCTGCGATGTGTCGAAAGCGAAGCGAATGTCGGAAGATATTGATGGGCGGTACAGGGGCGCTGGGGATATATCGGTTCCTGGACAAATCTTTATCAGATGAAAGCTGTTCACTTTCTCCGGACCCAGTCTGCCTTTGATCACACTCTATATGGAGATCATGCGAACTCAGAGCGGCACGCGTAGCTCGGAAGCGCTTCAGGTGGGGCGCTCACCATCGTGGAAGTCACCAGCCCACGGAGGTCAAACGTTCAGGTCCGACCCTGGGCAGCGCATCCATGTGTCCGGGAGCAAGAGGACTGGGTTCCTTCACTGACTCACTCTGCACTACAGAAAGCCATGCATGTCGGTGTCGGATGCAGTTTTAGTG